>BQNB010000916.1:0-152501 GCA_026074375.1 Tanacetum coccineum | reverse complement strand
GACGTTCCGGTAATGAGAACTAGCAAGCATGGTGAATCTAATACATCTGTGTTAGAAGATCCTACGCTTTGAGCTGGAAACCCTATCAAGGAGATTCTTTGAATCTACCTGATCACAGGTATAGTATTTATACTATAAAACGGGTAACCGGAGGTTAATACAACCAAAGTCAAGATGAATGACAAAGCCATATTCATCTTTTATTGCTAACTGTTTTATTTCAGGATAAGACAACGGTGTTGCAACCTCATTCCAGTGAAGTCAAATTCATAAACCACATGCTCATACTCAAGCTTTCAAAGTCAATCATTCAACATCAAGAAAGTTGATTCTAAACTTCCCCATCATCAAAGAGCCTCAAAGTCAATTAAAGAATCGTATTTTGGGAAGATTGTTAGACCTGTGATCATATATGTCAAACAAGAATGTAACAAGTATGAGTATGTCGGTCAAGAGCACAAGATGATCAAGAAAGTCAAATCAAGATGATTCAAGTCAAGGAAATGATGCATGATAAAGATCTCAAGAACTCAAAGTCAAAAAAAGAAAGGCTCAAGACCAAGATCACAAAGCAATGATGATCAAGCCATTACAAACCAGACAAGACCAAAAACAAGCAAAGCTAAAACATCAAAAGTCATATCTTCAACGTCTCGTAAGTACGGAGAGTTTGAAGAAAGAGACCCTATCATTAGGGGAGATTGTTGTCCTTAATTTTAATATAATCGAACAAGATGTTATCGGTCTTATTCTCATAATTAGTCCTTGTTAAGTACTAGGATAGTTCGGGTTTCAACGGCTTGGATTGTAATCTATTGTCCATTTTCGGGCTCAAAGCCCAAGAAAATCTAAGCCCGGCCCAAGTTAGAAAGCCCACATGCCACTCATGGCTCAAGGGTATAAATAGAACCCTCTCCACACATGGAGAGGGTGTTGGTTACCATTTGCATAGTTTGTGTGTGTGTGTAATCTTCCATCTCTAGTTTTCTCTCTAATAAATCTTCCAACTTTTCTCTTATCTCTTTTCTACTATTTTGCTTATTGGTATAGCTTATTGTTGTGAAATGGATTAAGCTTTTAGGATAACAAATGTTTATTTTTGCACTTCAATCATTTTAATACTTGTGATATCATTCTTATTACGTGTTGTCTTTTGTTGATAGAATGCCTCCCAAAAGGACGTCAACATCTAAAGCACCAGCCATGACTCAAGCTGCCATTAAGAAACTAGTTGCTGACAGTGTCACTGCGGCTCTTGAAGCACAAGCTTCAATAATGGCAGTTACCAGTAATCCCAACAGGAACACCGGTCCTATTGGAACTCTTGTAGCAAAAACAAGAAACTACAAAGAATTTATAAGCTGCCAACCTTTCTACTTCAATGGTACGGAAGGAGCAGTTGACCTCATCCGCTGGTTTGAACGAACCGAATCAGTATTCTCTCAAAGCAAATGTGCCAAGGAAAACAAAGTAACATTTGCTACTGGTACCCTTACTGATGATACCTTGTCCTGGTGGAATGCATACGCCCAACCTACAGGAGTAGATCAAGCCAATCAAATCACCTGGATTGAGTTAAAGAGGCTCTTGACAAACAAGTATTGCCCTCGAACTGAAGTCAGAAAGATGGAAGATGAACTTTACAATCTGACTGTAAAGGGAAATGATCTCAAACCTTACGTTAGAAGATTATAAGAATTAGCAGTTCTATGCCCGATAACAGTACCAAACACCGAAAACTCCACAAGCTTCTCAGAGGGTTACCTAGAAGTATTAAAGGGAATGTTACCGCCTCGAAGCCTCAAACTTTAGAGGAAGCCATTAACATAGCCCAAAGGCTAATGGATCAAGTAACAAAGCACACTCCGGTGCAAGTATCAAGTGATCATAAACGAAAGTTTGACGACAGAAGAACTTTCAACAACAACAATTACCGCAACAACAACAACTACCGTAACACCAACACCAACAACCACTACAACAATCACCAACCACAACAGAACCGAAGGCAAGAAGCTGTCAAAGCATATGCTGCCACTCCTGCTGAGAACAATAGGTATGCCAGAAACCTCCCATTATGTAGAAAATGTGATCTCCATCACACTGGACCTTGTACTGTTAAGTGTAATACTTGCAACAAGGTAGGCTATTTGACCAAGAACTGCCAAAACAAGAGGCCAAGCCATTGGAAAGTAATCAAACTACCAATGACTTGTTATTTGTTCAATGCATGTGAAAAAAGGGAATTATACAAACAGTGCCGAAAGACCAACATCAACGCCAGGGAAGAGCCTACATGCTAGTGATAAGAAAGCTCGTATCAAGACCCGAACGTAGTACGAGTATGTTTCTCTAAAGCCAGCATATTGCTAGAGTAATATGATACCGGAGCCGATAAAAGCTTCAATCCATATCTCTTGCCTCTAGCAAATATCCCGTCTATTACAATAGATACTATATTACATATCGAAATGGTGACGGAACCTAGTAAGCACAAACATCGTTATCCAAGGTTGCACCTAACTATTGTTAATCGACCTTTTCTGAAAATGATCTCATGCCAATAAACTCGTAGTATTTGACGTTAGTCATTGGTATTTATTGGTTATCCAAGTATCATGCTAGATCATCTGTGACGAGAAAGTCGTCCAGCATCCTATACGACGTGAAAACTTAATCATTTTCGAGGTGACCAAATAAGACCCGACTAATCTCATATATTGTATAAAAAACCAACGTAACATATCCGAGGTTGTCAACGTTCATGATCCAAGTAATGGAGAAGAAGAAGTCAGACGAGAAGAGATTAGAAGATATTCCCGTAGTTAGAGAATTCCCAGAAGTTTTTCCTGAAGATCTACCTGGCCTCCCTCCCGTTCGCCAAGTAGAATTCCAAATCGATTTAATTCCAGGAGCAACGCCTGTAGCCCGCGCACCCTATAGATTAGCTCCTTCAGAAATGCAGGAACTATCTAATCAACTTCAAGAATTGTCAGACCGAGGTTTTATCCAACCAAGTACTTCACCCTGGGGAGCTCCTGTCTTATTTGTTAAAAAGAAAGATGGATCCTTCAGAATGTGTATCGATTATCGGGAGTTGAATAAACTTACTGTAAAGAATCGTTACCCATTACCCAGAATCGATGACTTATTCGACCAACTTCAAGGTTCGAGTGTCTACTCAAAAATCGACCTAAGATCAGGTTATCATCAACTGAGAGTGAGGGATGAAGATATTCCTAAGACTGCTTTCAGAACAAGATACGGACACTATGAATTTCAAAGTGATGCTATTTTATTTTAACTAACGCACCTTTGTATTCATGATCTCATGATATTCGTGTGTGTAAACCATACTTGATAAATTGTGATAAGTGTTCATCGATGTAATTCTCATCTACTCTCTTAACGAAGAAGAACACACAAATCATCAGAGAAAAAACCAAATTACATCAAGAAAGAAAGTTGTATGCCAATTTCTCCAAAATGTTGAATTTCTATATTCGTATGTGCTATTTCTAAGACACCTAATTGATAGTCAAGGACTTCAATGTTTGACCCGCCAAGATTGAAGCAGAATTAAGAACTGTGGCATCTCTACTGACACCCAATGGAAGTTCGTCAATTCTTAGAACTTGCCGGACATTATATCGAGATTTATCAAAGAATTTTTTGAAGATTTGTAAAGTCATTGACGAATTTACCCATAAAAACAAAAGTAATCTGGGGCGAAGACCAAATACGGCTTTCCAATTGCTAAAACAAAAACTTTATGAAGCTCCAATCTTAGCATTACCATAAGGAAAATGAACAATTTTTGTTATCAGCTGTGATTCATCCCATCAAGTGTCCTGGGAGCAGTGTTTAAGCAAAGAAATACGGGTTATTGCCTATGCATCCCGACAACTCAAACTTCATGAAGAGAACTATACCACTCATGATCTCGAATTAGGACAGGTAGTGTTGTCGCAATCTTAAAAATTATAAAGACACTTTCTGTATGGCACCAAATGTACTGTGTTCACTGATCATAAATGTCTTCAGCACATCCTTCATCATTGAATTAGGAGCAGTAGTGTTTCGCTCTTTAAAATATTGGAACACTTTTTTGTATTGCACCAATGTCCTGTGATCACTGATCATAAAAGTCTTCAGCACATTCCATTAATCAATAAAGAAGTTAAACATGAGACAACGCCGTTGGTTTAGAATTGCTCGCAGATTATAATGGATTCGTTATCACCCTGGAAAGGCAAATATCATAGCAGATGCCTTAAGCCGAAAGGAACGAATCAAACCACTCTGAATCAGATCATTGATCATGACTCTTCACCCAAAATTACCAACTCAAATCCTCGAAGCTCAAACCGAAGCAATCAAGGAAGAAAACATCAAAGCCGAAAACCTACGAGGGATGGACAAATCATTTGAAATTCGTCCTGATGGAACTCGGTATTAAGAATCAAAGCTGGTTTACACTCACTCTTTGTAATCTGAGAGACTTGAATCAAGCATGATCCTATAAATCAAAATATACCATCACCTGGTTCTGATAAGATTGTACCAGGAACTAAAGAAACTACTATTGGTGTGGCCTAACATGAAGCAATCATCGCGGAATAAGTTGGCAAATGTTTAACATGTTCTAGAGTTAAGGCAGAATGTCAGAAGCCATCTGACTTACTAGTACAACGAGAGATTCCTATGTGGAAATGAGAGAGAATAACAATAGACTTTGTTACAAAACTTCCCAAAACATCAAATAGACATGACACAATTTGGGTCATTGTCGATCGCCTTACAAAATCCGCACATTTCATACCTACCCGAGAGACAGATAGTATGGAAACCCTTACCAGGTTGTACATTAAAGAAATAGTCTCTCGACATGGTGTGCCAATATCCATCATCTCTGATCGTGACAGTCATTTCACATCTAGATTATGGCAATCACTACAAAGTGCCTTGGGTACTCAATTAGACATGAGTACGACATATCATCCCGAAACCGATGGACAAAGTGAAAGGACCATCTAAACACTCGAAGAAATCCTTCGAGCATATGTCATAGACTTTGGAAAAGGATGGGAAAGACACTTACCATTGGTGGAATTCTCTTACAACAACAGTTATCATGCCAGTATTAAGGTAGCACCGTTTGAAGCACTCTATGGTCGAAAGTGGGCAATCAAATTTTTGCTGGCCGAAGTTAGAGGATGTTCAACTTACAGGACAGAAATAATCCATGAAACCACTGAGAATATATTCCAATTCGACACCGCTTGCAGCTGTAAGAGATCGGCAAATAAAAGAAATTACTGCCAATGTCAGGCGAAAGCCTTATAGAATTTCAAGATGGAGATCGTGTTAGTTGAAAGTAATCACCTCGACATGGTGTCATCAGATTCGGAAAAAACCTGAGGAAAGCTAATCCCATGGTACATTGGACCATTCAAAATCCTTAAACGGATTGGTCCAATGGCATATAAACTTGAGCTTCCTGAAGAGCTCAGTAATGTCCATAATACCTTCCACATTTCTAATCTAAAGAAATGCTTATCTGACGAATCCTTTGTCATTCCAATGAAAGATCTTTGGCTCGATGACAAACTCAACTTTGTGGAAGATCCAGTGGAGATTTTAGATCAAGAAGTCAAGCAACTGAAACAAAGTCATGTTCCTATAGTCAAAGTATGATGGAACTCTAAAAGAGGACCATAATTTACATGGAAACGCGAAGATCAAATTCGTGCCAAGTATCCACATCTGTTTTCAAACATCACTTTGGCATCTAACTAAATCTCGAGACGAGATTTCTTTTAAGGGAGGGAGACTATAACAACCCGCAATTTTCATTAATGTAAATATCCATCTATTAAATTAGATGCACTATAATATCCATCTATTAAATTAGATGCACTGTAATATCCATCTATTATAAATATATCACCTTCTTACAGGGAAAACTTTTGCTTTATCTCAATATGCAACGTAACTTGCATCTCTAAAGTAAACGAGCTCACGCAACCTCTATCAATGCCATCTATATCTATGTTTATATCATATAAACATCCTAATAGTCCAGTCTATAGCCTAATATCATTTTTACCAAGTACAATATCCATTTAACCTACTTTTCAAACGTTATTTCAAACAACATTAAACGTTAACGTTTACATCAAAACCCTAATTATATGTAATATATACATATATAAATGAATGTCCAAACCTTCAAGCATGTGTACAAGTGTACAATTCATAATATTTGAATCATATTTTCCCTCCAAGTTAATGTACAACTTATTTAAGCTTAATGTACAAGTCAATAATGCCTAAAAACCTAATTAGGTCATTTAAGCTTCTAAACCATGTTTAAACTTTATACCACTTTAGCTCAAGGAGAAGTACTTAAATTCATGCTCCTAACCCAATCTATCCATAATCTTAACCCTAATCCATGTTTTAAAACCCTAAATCATAAAACAAAACCCTAAACCCTAATTTCACTTTCAACTAAAAACTAAACCCTAAACCTAAAACGAAGCCCTAAACATTAATCCTAAGCCCTAATCTATGTCCTAATACTAATCCTAAACCTTAATCTACCCTTAATCTTAACCCTAATCTACATTTTAAAACCCTAAACCCTAACCCGAAAGAAAAACCAACCCGACACCATTTTCTTTTCCAATTGACCCAGTTACAACACCAAGCTAGCAACCAAGCACCTCAAGCAAGCACCCTAGCACCTCTATAACATCACCAAGCAATCAACCAAGTAGCTTACAAGCACCTTGATTACCTCCTTGTCACCTCCTTTCTCTTTTTTAGCCGTGGCCTCTAAAACACCTTTCCAACACTTCATGGCTAGTTTCTAGCTTATAATACTCACCATACTAGCCCTCCTTAGTCACCTCAGCTAGCTTATACACTTATCAATCCCTTAAAAGCCAAGAAAACTTAAGCACCAAGTGTTTTCACCCTATAAATAGCCGATCCAAGTACACCTTTCATTTCATCCCACACATCTCATCTCATACCCTCAAATGGAATTTCCATAGCAGCAATAAAAGATCAAGAGAAGTCCCTAAGCTCATAATAGAAGCCATGAATCAAGAAAAACAAAGCCTTGAAGTCGTTACTAGGCGTACAAACCCGAAAACACCATTCCGACCCATTTTAGCTCAAGTAAGCCTAAGATCTTGTTCCATAAGCTTATATTCTGTACAATAATGTTCATAATACTCTTAAGATTATATATGAACTCTTGTTTGAAGCTTTGAATCCTCAAACCCATGTGTTTTTTATAAAAACCCTAAAAATGACCCGTTTTGATTTTCTAGCTAACGGATCCTTTTTCTAAATTTTTGTTACGTTAAAACTTCTTATTTTAGCTTATACTAATAAGCTATAACCTGCAAATATAATTTAGAATCTTAAAATAACCTTGCATGGCCTTTTAGACTTGTTTTGAAAAAGTTTCCATGCATAGGGGTATATATCGTAACTTTCTGAAATTTATAACAAAATGGGCTAAAAATGTCATTTTCTTAAAGTTATAACTATAAGGACCTATTTTGCCAAGTTTTAAAGTTAAAGGTTTAAATTATAAAAATTTAATATAAAAGAACTAAACTTGATAAACAAGGAGTATATATTGCCAATTTTAGCAAACTTAATAAAATATTAATTTTTATATTAATTATAAAATATATCTAAATTATTCTAGCTTTTGAAGAAACTTTAAAACTATAATGTACACATTACTAGGGTGCTATCCATGTAAGCGGGTTTCATTTTGGGTATATGTTTTGACGAGTTTGCTGGATTTACGATTTAAAGTATCCTGGCTCCTCAAACGTTTACTACATGACCTTTGAATTATGATGGCCCGAACAGTGATACAATATTTCCATAATAAATCCAATCAAAGTAATATTTCATTATGACATAAAACATATCCAATCCAAACTAAACTTGACATATTACTCAGGTTTGTGACGAACCGTTACATTCATCTTCATATACTTTTGCCATCAATCATATTTCCCTGTACTATTAAGGTGAGTTCATAGCCTCGCATTTAACTCTTTTAAATGTTTCATAAACCCGCGAGGGGGATACATGCTATAAACCATGAATGCAAGTTATTTTCTGTATGTATCCTATACAATTATTGCCTAAGTCCATACTTTTGCCATTAAGTCCCCCATCTATCATGATCATTAATTACTTGTTCGGGTATAGTAACGAAGCTGTGGAATAGCTCTATTTAGGACTGACTCCCACTGGTGTACCGATACTGTCGTAACCCATAGCACACATTTGAAAACTTTACGGTGTTTTGGCAAAGAAACCCGTTGGGGCATTATTTGTAAGTTTATTGATTAAACCTAAGGCTTCGTGACATGAGCTGTAGGGCAATAAAAATCTTTTCCTTGATAATGTACATGCATGCAATTATTAGAAACAATGGTCGTAAAACAACGGTAACCACATTTGAACTTGTTATATCAAACTACTTTACTTAAACCTATCAATTTCACTCAACCTTTGTGTTGACTTTTTAGCATGTGTATCTCAGGTAATTGAGCAACTTATGACATGGAGTGGCATGGACTTGAAGATGGCTAAACGGTTATCATTCAAACTTTATGTTTTTTAGATGTTGGGACCTCACTTTTTGTAAAAACTCTGATGAGTAAATGAATGATAACTTATCTTTTAAAAACGTCTCTTTTCGATTTGTTTTCTATGATTATGACTGTTGTACTATGAAATAATACCCCAGATTAGCTTCCATTGCTATATGTGTAAAAATGGGGGTGTTATACTGCATCACAGTGTAAATTTTACTGCATTAAATTGTATATTTTACTGCATCACGCTGTAAATTTTACTACATTAAATTGCAATTTTATACCTTCATCACATGTAGGATTTTTTACTACATCACATTGTAAATTTTACTACATAAAATTGTATATTTTACTACATCACATTGTAAATTTTACTGCATTAAAATTGTATATTTTACTACATCATTGTGCAAATTTCACTTCATTAAATTATACTGCATTAAATCGTATTTCTATTGCATCACAGTGTAAAGTTTACTACATTAAATTGTATACTTTACTACATCAAATTGTAAACTTTACTACATCACTGAGTAAATTTTACTGCATCAAATTGTAATTTATACGAGCATTAAAATTGTAATATTTTTCCTAGCATAAACAGTGTAAAATTTTCTGCATTAAATTTTGTATTTAACTGCATCACATTATAGAATTTTACAGCATAAAATTGTATAATTTTACTAGCAACCCTATGTAAAATTACTGCAGTCTATAGTGTAAAATTTACTGCATTAAAATGTAGGATCATCATAGGTAACAATTTAGTTCGTCATGGTAAATAATGTATTATTCACTAAATTATTAACTGTGATGCACTAAGAAAATAACAGTGATGCACTAAAATATTGTTGTATCGTAACTAAAAACGCTATATTGAAAACGAGTTATCTCTCACAAACTTTATTCTTTTTGAACAATTTAAAAAGCTATGTAAAGTATATTGATGAAAATTATAGTTAAAAACGCAATGAAACAAGAATATGTACATTTTTGTAAAAAACCAATTAAAAAGATAACTCTTTTGATTATACATGAGTAAAATGCTTAATTATTCATTATGGTACAAAAATTATTGCATTTACATATATTTTTACAATAAAATCTCACATATGCATTTCATCAAACACCTCGGATGCATAAAATAAGGACACACATAACATTTTCAAAGTTGATATTCTCACCATAAATGTGGTTTTGTGTGATTTCCAATTGTTGTGTAAAGCTGAACATAATAACTACAATTTCAGTTTTAAGTGTTCCGCGATTCATTTGTTATGATGGACAAAAATTGGGTCGAAAATGAACAATAAAACTTCAAAGAACAGTAACTGTTACACCCTACGACAAATATAATAAATCTGTAACATCTTTAAGGTAGTCAAAATCAACAAACAAGCTTCAAACTACAGTACTTATTACACCAACTAATGACACAAAATCATAAAAAATTAGCAACTATGCTGCAGAAATCTAAAAGCATCTTGGAACCCACCCTCATTCGTTCCTTCCTTACACTTTTAGCTACAAGTTCGACAATTAGGTCAGCTTGAAATACATAACTAGCAAGTACTGAAACAATTCACTAGTACAAAGGTTATTGATTTTGAGTTTTTAAATCACATCAACAATTTTATGTGTGATGCAATAGATTTAAGACTATGATGCAATGGTTGCTATAGTTTCTAAAATTCTATTCATTCAACTTACAGATATTGAAATAGTTCGAGTTAGACTGTGATGCTTGGTGTCAAGGAGCTAGAGAATCTTACAATACAAAATTAGGTGTTATTAAAACTAAAGGATGTGGTTGTTTTTCAAGAATGAAGTCAATAGCCGAAGCATCTACCGAAAACTTTCCAAGTATAAGGACTGTGGAGTATGGTTAAGAGAGATGCTTTGTACAAGTATGTTCTTTTTCCACTAGTTTTCTCATAATTCCATTTTCATTTCAAAAAAAATAAAAACACACACTTAAGTGTGTGTGTGTGTGTTCGTCCGACTTCACCAACAAGAAAACACCATAAATTTTTGAAGTTTGATCAAGAAAACATGAAGACATAAATATTTGGGGTTGATTCTAGTGTTTGGTTATTCATTTAAACAACGTTTGGGTTATTCGGTTCGTGTCGAAATCTAAAAATTTGAAGATTTTCTTGTAAGTTTTCAAATTTAAATTTCATTTGTCCTTTTAGGTTTATTTTGATGCATAGATGTTAGTTGTACAAGTTGATCGTTGTGAAAATCGATTTTTGAAAGTGAAATGAATAAAAAGGGTGATGTTTGGTTCGTGAATAGTACAAAGGAAAAAGAGGGATTTTGTAGTTTTGATGTTGTGGTTGTGATGGTTGAATAATATACGTTGCTAGATAGCTTATTTTTTATATTTGCTTGTATAGCTTATTTTGAGCTTATTTCATGGCTTATATAGGCTTATAAGCCCACGTCACTTGTCAAAATCACTAGGGAAGTGATTTTTGATTATTTTTGTTTTATGGCGTATGTTGTGGAGTAATTTTGAGGCTTATAGTAGTAACCAAATGCGATACGTAGCTTTATAGCTTATTTTCAAGCTTAATATATGTATTTTGGAGTTTATAGACTCACGGCCCAATAAGTTTATTTGAGCCACGGCTTAATGTGATGGCTTATTGTCACTTATATATGTAAATGGACTTTGGTTTTTGACTTGGATCGTATTTTGGACTTATAAATGTCCTAATGGACCCTTGTTGGGCCTTAAGGCCCAATAAGCGATATTTAGTAGTTATGAGAATTTTGACAGACTTTTGAAAGTGTAAATGTATTTACAAAGTGATATTGAATGATGTTTTGGAGGAAAAGTGTTGGTAAGTGTTAAAGATTGAGATTTTATAATTTTGTCGAAAAGTGTCGAATTTGCGAAAACTTGTGAGAAATAAGGTTTGAAACCTTGCAAATGTTGTATAAACGTACGGGTCAAGTCAAAATTTCGTAAAAAGTTTATGCTTAGAAATTTTCTTAAAACATGATTTTTAATTTTAAATAATAAAATAATATTTTATTATTTTATTTATTTAATAAATTCACTAAAAGACAAAAAACAATATTTTTTCTCGAAACTTCTCAAATGTGTTTATTATGAGTAAACGTTTCATTTTTAACCGTATAATGATTATTTTGAAGTGTCTAAGGTTTACCGAATGGACTTGTCGAGATATATTTATAATTATTAGTTATATATATTTATTTATATTACTTATCTATTTTCTCAAAATAGTATAAGTATGTATTATCAGGGAATGAGATTGATATGATTGTAGAGATAAGTCGTCAACCATCACACCACTAAATTGTTTTGGGTAATTGTACAACGCGCCTAAACTCTATGCATCAAACGTGAAGATTATTTTGGAATTGGATGATTAAATTGGGACATTAACTGGACTAGGTCGTGTGCGGGCGTCGTTGTATTTGCTTGTGTGATTAAGAGTTGGTTGCTAAAGACTTGCTTGAGGTGAGTTCTCGTAGCCCCACATTTTACTAGTTTTTCCGTTGAGGGATGGTATGTGCTTAAATACACATACTTTTTACTTAATAAAACAAGCTAAAAAGACCAATAATGAACGAAAACAGTATAAAAATGCATTGTATCGGTTTGTTTTGTGAATTGTGTCTTGCAGGTATGGATTTATCACAAAAGGACAAAAACAATGGCAAAACAGACAAAACCGAGCACGAGAATGGAATGAGCGCGAAAAAACCAAAGCCGAAGGCATTTTCATTCTTAATGGGCCAATCTGTACCCGTTTAACAGGCCAAGTTAGCCCATTAATATGAAGTTATATACACCTAAAGTCCAAAAATCCTTAATCCGTTTCATATATTTATCAAACATTCCTGGCCCAAATCCATTTAAACCAAACCCATATACCATAAAGCCCAAGTCAAACCCCCCATCCTTGGTCAACCCAAAGTTATAAAATGATTCATAGCTAATCACTGTTTATCTTTTACCCCATTTCCCTCCTAAATCTCATTTACCCTGCTACACACGCACACAGTTAAATCTACCTCTTCACACATTCCTTCTCGAGCCCCATGTTTCTAGAAGGAATATGCTGACACATCTGACATTCCCTAGCCACGCTGGCCATCCTCAAGCCTCTCATTGGCTATTGAAACGTGGAGTATGATCAAGGGATGATAATGATGGATTAAAGATCAAATGCTAGGATTGAAGATGGGGGAGCGTCTCATGCTCTAGAAGGATCTGCCCCTCACTATAAATAGAGGGAATGCATACAGTAGAAAGTATCTAGGAGTAGGAGCAGTGTAGAATAGCTTTTTATGTAATTTTCAGCTTATTTTTTTGCTTATTGTGTTTAAATAATGTAATTTCACCTTTTAAGCTTGTAATCTTTTCAAGTAATTGATAAAATTCAGTTTCACTTATAATTGTGTCTTTACTTCTGTTTTTACTAAATAAGCAATTAGTCTTAATGTGTTTTAAATTTACTTTAATAAGCTCAAATAAGTTCTCAATTCCTTATAAGCTATCTCTTATTAAGCTAAGCTGGTTTTAAGCTTAACATAATATGCTAATTCCTCAAATTACCTAAAAAGGTCTTGAATAAGCTATTTGGAAGATAAGCCAGTTCTGGAAAGGCTTATAGGGCTTATTCTTAGCTTATTTCATAAGCTAGCTTGTTGATTAGCTCAGTTGAGCATTTTAGCCCTTGTTTAGAGCAAAGGGCAAAGGTATGTACTCATTTATCTTTTCAAGCTTAAATATCTATTTAGCTTATCTTACTGCTTATTGCTTGCTTATTTCTACCTGTTTGTGCTTATTTAGTTTTAATAAAACTTAAAATGTCTAGTTTATAACTTAGATTAGTTTGGATTTGAGTTCTATATAAATATGTCCCATTTTTAGATAAAACTGCTTGATAGCTTAACTTAATGTAGAGTGCTTAATTTTCATAAGTTTTTGCTTAAATGTCTTAAATTATCTTAGTATTTAATATGTTTTATCAATTCATAGCTCAGTTTAATCTGTCTTAGCTTAAAAGAGAAATTTCAAATTCTAAAGGAGTGTTTGTGATAAGCTTTTCTAATGCATAAAAATAGTGTGCAGGTTATGTTTGGTGATTAAGATCAATTTCATAAGCTCAAATTAGGACTATACATTAGTTTTCATAAGCTCAGAACTGGTTTTGTTTAGATTTATAGATTGTTTTATCATATTTCAAAGTCTGCATTTTCAAAGTTTACTTTAAGAGCTTATTTTTCAATCTTCTTCAAAATGAATTTGAGGTATGGTTTTTGTGTGCTAAAAGAGTTCCATTAGCATCAATTTAAATTTGTTTTGAGTTTGTGGATTTTGTAATAGTTTTTAAGTAGTTTAGCTTTAAAACAGCTTAAGTAGTATTAGAGTTGTAGGGTCTAGGTTTGCAGATCAAATAAGACCTTGACTTGGCTTATCTTTGATTAAGTTTTTATTAAATCTAACTTATTTTAACCTAGTCTAATTTGTTTTAAGTTTTCTTAATTTAGTTTTGCTTATTGAGTTTTTAAAAATGAGTTTAAATCTGTCCCAAAAGTGTCAAAAGAGCCCAAAATAAGTAGTGTATTCTGTCATTTTCAGCTTAACTTTTCTAGCTTATGTCTTAACCATTTTGCTTAATTTTTGCTTATTTGAGTCAGTAGAGTAAAGGTCTTAATCTGTTTTTAGTGTATAGCTTCTTTCATGTGCTTATTAATCCTTAATTTGAGCTTAAAATTGGTCAAAAGTCTTTTAAAAGAGTTTTTAAGTCTGCTGTCTTTAATACCTTTTAACTGTTTTTAGCTTATTCATTTTGCTTATTTCCTAATCTCTATTGCTTATTAGGTCTGGGGTTTAAGCTGTCATAAGCTTATTTGCCTTTCTAATTGCTTTTTAAGTCCAAGTGTCCAAGTAGTTTTAGTTAAATGCCATTTAATGTTAATAAGTAAATCTGCCTTTTTCTTTAGCTTATTATTCAGATTCAGAAAAAGTTCTTTTACAAAAGTAGCTTGTTTTAGCTTATAGTTTAGTATTTTTAAAAAAAATAAAAAAAAATGTTTAAAAAAAAAGAAAGGTCACAGGGGTCGAACGTGTGACCTCCCCTTTATAACACCAACACCTTAACACACACTCTCACTGCCAACTGCCCTTGGGACTTTTTCGATCATACATCCACACAGTTAATCTTTTAAACCCATTCTACTTAAATAAGCTTTCAGCCCTTTTGGGCTTATTTCCAGCTTATTGAGATAAGTTGGTTGTTCCCTTTTATTTCTCTTAAGTCTTAAATTGTTCAAAGTATTTTCCCTAAATTTTTTAGATTTTTTCAAATTAGTTTAATATTTTTTATAATATTTTTAGATAAAAACAATTTTTAATTCATAAAAAAATATATAAAAGTCAAAAAAATATAATTCTTCTTTCTAAAATTATTTTGAATCATTTAGGACCTTTAAAAATTAAAATTTCATTTTTAGGATTAAAATTTGGTAATTTAGGTTTTTAAGGCTCGTTTTTAAATTCCCGTTATCATTATAGTGTTTATTGTTTTAATTGTGCCTTTTTAGATTAGCGTGCCTTTAATTTACTCTCCATTTGTGTTATTAGAATTAGAAACCAAATCAAAATCTTTAATGATATTCAAGCTTGATTCCTGATATAACCGTGAATGTCCATTCATCTCTCACCGAGAAGAACGATACCCGTGTTGATTACTTATTATTCTTTCCCAAGAGTAATTTGTAAGATACTTAGCTTACGTATACGTATATGTATTTTTATAAATATATATATTATATTAAGAGGGTTGTATTTGACGAATATCATCCATCAAGGAAGATACGGCGTATATGTGCCTGCACTTCACAAGAAACCACTAAGAATTGAAGAGAAATACGCCGTATTCTAAATGGAGTAATTGAAGATTCTTGAAGATATTAAACGTGCTCCCTACTCCAAGAAGTCCCCTGATCACGCTCAAATTGAGTATGTTCTTAGGAGCATTATCATGTTTTTTATACATGTTATTTGGTTACTTTAAAGTGCTTTTGCTACTAATATTGGACAAAGTTGGATTTATATGTTTGTAGCTAGCCAAGAATAATAAAGTGAAGAAAAGAACAAAAAAAGAGGTAAAAACAAAGTTTTATGCATGTACGAAGAATCCCTTGTAAAGACCAAGATCAGGAAGCTTTTCAAGAGAAAAAGAGTCAACCATACAAGCTTCCAAGTCCCAAGATAGAGATAAAATGAAGTTATATTAAAGTATAATGACCCACGACCAAGCACAACTCAAACGGGAAGCTAAAACACAAAATCAAGAAAGTTGTATTTTGGGTCGTGTGGCCAGCCGCCCAGACTGAAGAGCCAGCCACCCAGCTGGACCCATTTTCCAGCTCCAGCCGCCCGGCTGAAGCATCGAGCCACCCAGCTCGTCATCGCTAAATTCTCCAAGTAATCTTTTAATGCTTGTTATGTTACCAACTCACTTGGGAACGATCAAGAAGGCTCTAGAACTCCATTACCTGGCATTTTACAACCCTTTGGCCCCATGAAAACATTAAATACCCCAAGGGCTTGGCACTAGTATAAATAGGACCCTTAGCCATTGTTTTTCATCATCAAATATTCATTCTCTCTTCTCTACACCACCAACAATTCTCCTTACACCTTAAGGAAGTATTTCCACCATCATTCCTTTCCCAAAAGACCTCAAAACCTCTGCCATTTTCATAAGTAGCACTCAAGAACATCAAGAAAGGTGTTGGGAACCATTTTTCGGTTGGCACAAAGCGTATAGTCGCTTGGAGGCTTAAGGGTTGCTCTAAATCCTTCTATTACCGACTGTAATTCTACTTTGGTAATCTACTTTTACTTTGCAAGATGTTTGTTATTGGTATGATTGTTAAACCATTGTGTTTGGTTAAATTAATCATGGAGTAATTTTCTTTTACTTGTTTGGAATGATGTAAACATAGATATGGAGTGTTTGAATATATGCAATATATATTTATGGTTTTGCTTCTGAGTTTAATTGAATTGATATGTGTCTAATTAATTTGCTGGTAAATCATAACTGGATCTAAAGATCGAAAGGATTTCTTGTTATGATTTGTTCCAAATATTAGCGCGCGTATATGTTTGGTATTTCATAATTGACAACTATGAATATACAAGTTAAATGGATTCATAAATTTTTGATCTAGAGTATAGGTCGAAAGGACTCTTATGAACGAAACGGTAAAATCATGTTTCTAACAAATGGCATGTAATGAATCGGTTTATGATAATGATCATAGGTCGAAAGGGTTCATTAGTCTAAACCGTGATATATACAATTTCATGATATTACTCATTGATTGGAATTGTATGACTTTTAATTTTGTTTTCTATTGCTAAAGTTCTACCCGAATCTCCATACACTCCATTGAAATGAATACTAGTTTCAAACAAGTAGTTCTAATATTATTGATTTGATTCTCGTTGAATTAGCATCATCATCATTTCCGTGTTATTAGTTGCTTATATGATATTGTGGGACGTGACAACCATTATATCACTTTCGTGTTACTTATTACTTAGATTCTTCACAATTGAAAACACCCAAATCCTAGTGAACGACCTCGGCTTACCACAACAAACTAGCTACATATGAAAGGGTCATACTTGCCCGTGTGTTCTTAGCTTATTTTGGTAAATCGTGTTATAAATTTAAAACTAGTAGTCGCGAGACACAACAAGTTTTTGGCGCCACTGCAGGGGATTTGTTTGTGTTTTTATGTGTTTTGAGTCTGCGTATTTCATTTTATATCATTCGTGCTTCATTTTTCTTGCGAAAAATCACCAAAAACTCATCAGACACCAGCCGCCCGGCTTGGCCACCAGCCGGCTGGCTCCTCTCTCGTCGACCTAAAATCATCATCCAGCCGCCTGGCTGGATAGCTCTGCCAGCCGGCTGGATCATTCTGATCAAATTTCGAAAAAATTTCTTTTATAAAACCCGTTTACCTCGTATCCTAGTTCAAGCCTTATTTAATCTTGTTCCTGGTTGTGTTTAGACTTGATAAAACTCTTATTTGTCGAGAAAGAACCAACTAGCACTTTTTCTTTTGATCCCAAAATAATCAAGCCCGAAAGACCCGAACCAAACACCACCCAACCGCCCCGTTGTAGCCTTTTGTGCCATTTTCGTATTTTTATCCGCCCGGTTTGATTCCAAACCCCGTGGTTAGAACCCGAAGTCCGTCAAACCGCCCGGTTTGATAGATTTGGTACAATATTCGTTTGTGTTTTTCTTTTTAATTGTTTTTCTTTTTTGTTTGTGTCTTTAGTAAAAAAAGAGTATTTTAATTAAATCGTCTTCATTTACTCGTTTGTTCAAAACTTGTCAAAAAAGTCTATTAGAAAAAGAAAAAAAATAGTTTAAGTCGTAACTAGTTTATTTTTCTAAACTTTCTTGTATTATATATAAATAGTAAAAAATTCTTGTAATATTTTTCTTATAGTAGTCGAGTTTATTTTTCTTCTTACGTCATATATATATATATATATATATATATATATATATATATATATATATATATAATATATTTATATATATATAATATTATATAAAATAAAGATCTTTGGTTCTCATTTGTTTTCATTAGTTTACTTTTATTAATTTCCATGAACTCTTGTAAATCGACTCCGGTTTGAATAACCCACGTTCTTGGGGTAAACATCTCGCTAGTCTGCTCCGCAAGTTTAAACGAAAAATCAAAAAGAGGACTAAACCCGAAAAGAAACCGAACATACCCCTCGAAATTGAATCACTCGAACCTCATGTCAAACAACCGATCATCTAGGAAGTTTTCGCTGTAACACCCAAGATCAAAATATTGATGAAGAAATTTGAAACACCACCCGATTCCCCACCTGTAATCGTCATTGATTCTGATGACCAACCTATGCGGTCAAGCACTAGGACCGTTGCTCCAACTCCTAGTTCCTCTATTATCCAACTCCCTATTTCTAATAACTTTCATATCAAGGGTACCCACATGCAAATGATTCAGGAAAATCAATTTGATAGGCAAATCTGATCCGATCCTCACCGACACGTTGCCGATTTTCTTGAGATTAGTAACCTTTTCCAATATGGTGAAAATCAAGAGGAAGCGGTTATGTTGAGGACTTTTCCTTTCTCGCTAACCGAAGAAGTTAAGACTTGGTTGAAATAATTAGATGAAGGAACTATTACTTCGTGGAATGAATTGAGAGAAGCTTTTATAAGCTAATACTTTTCTCCCGCAAAGTTTAAATGTCTCCTAAATAAAATTCATAGCTTTCACCAACTCAATAATGAAACTCTTGTTGAAGCTTGGCTCCGATTAAAAGAAATGCTTCGCACTTGTTACGGACATGGTTTAACCAAAGGAGCGATAATTCAAATATTCTATCATGGTTTAGACGATCCAACACAAGAAATTCTTGATGCCGGAGGAATCTTCCTCTATAATACTCTCGACGAAGCTTTCAAAAATCCTCGAGGACAATGTCCTCTTCAAGCGCGATTTCTCAGGTGAATTCCAAAACAACCCCAAACCTAAAACTGTTGTTTCTGCCGGTGGAAACAACATCAATTCTGATCACGTCATTCTAATAAAAAAAAATTGGAAGCTCTCGCTACAAAAATCAATTCTGAATTCTTAATCCTCAAGAAAGAGCTAAAAGAGATGCGAAGAGATCATAGGAATGATGAAGGAAACCTCGCTTCAGAAATACACAAGAAGGATGACACGCAGATGTGTTAACCTCATGAAGTAAATTATGTCCAAGAATATCACGCATGATATCACGACCGAAATCCCAGAAATTAGTACTCTTATCCAAACCATAACCCAAACCGTAAATTTCCTCAATCTCAAAATGGAATGCTACAACCATCACGATATTTTGAAAAACCCATAACCTCAACGGAGGAGATGATAATAGAGTGGATGGCTAGTCAAACAAATTCGAATGAACGTATGAAGAACCAGGTGGTCGAATTGGAGCGAAAAATTAATCAAGGATTAAGAAACCACCAAGCGATTATCGAGAACTTGGAGAGCCAATTTGAGTCTTTAAATGAGAAAATCCAGCCTACTGTATCGCTTCCTCGTACCACAAATACCAAACCGAGACATGAATTTGTCTACAAACCGCCCTCAATCCGAAACGAGAATGACAAGGGTGATGTTGAAGCTATCAAGGAGGACGAGACTAAGCCTATTCCTACCGTGCCAAACCCGAACCTTCTCAATTCTAACTCTCTAACTGTGTCACCTTTTCTTAGGGATTACACCGTGCATATCCCATACACGAATGCGAAAACATTTGCAGACGCTGTATTGCTAAAGCATGTTGGTTACGAAGAGTTTGAATCTATTAGTGGCGTTGGAAATGGAGTTTTAACAAAGAAAAAGATCAAGAAGAATGACAATGGTGTGTTAAATGAACCTAACAAAGAATGGAATCTGAATGAAAAAGCGGTTCCTAACAACAAAGAAGTTTATCACTATCTATGGCACCCGACTGAAATTCCCCACTTGAATCGCATCATCAAAGAATCCTAAAATCCTGAGGAAGAGTCTAGCTAATGACTCAGAAATGAATTAAGCACTTCTCAGGAGGCAACCCGAGTCTTTTTTTATTTTTATTTTTTTAATTTTGTGTTTTGAATAAATATGTACACCCTCGAAGAAAATGCTTTTCAACTTGAAAAAATCTTAAGTGTGGGGGTGTTACATGCTCGTAATGTTTAATATATTATTGTTTGTAGTATGTTTGTTTGAATAAATTGCAGCAGGTAATGGAGGAGGACGCTTGGAGGAAAAATCGATTGATCTCACAAGCTTATGCTAGCTTTTGCATAGAGTTTATCATATGGAGTTCGATCGCAATATCTTTGCCCGGGGAGTTTCGTTTCTCTTGAACTATTATTTATTTTCCCTATTTTTACATGCTTTGAAGTTTATTTTTCACATTAATGATAATGCAAATCTTAAGTGTGGGGGAGGTAAATAGGAGAAACGTGACCGGTTTTAATATTCTAATTTTTGGGTTATTTTTAAAATTTTTGCATACTTGTTTGCTCTTGTGATCTAGTTGTTTTCATGCTTTTAGGATAACATATTAGAATAACTGGATCAATCCACTGGTGAAATACGGTAAATTTGAGAAATTCGAGATGTGTCTCGGTTAATATTGAAATCCATTCTAGGATCGATGACATTTGCTAGCGCATATAATAACCCTTTCCACTAAATTTTAGGGATTTGAGCCTATTTCTTATATAGCATAAATCTTTTATGCTCTATCTTTTTGCTATGAGTGTGCCAGTGATTTTATTTATTCTAGAACTTGTGCTTGTAAATCATTACCAGACTGCAGTGAGATCACATTCGTGTGATGATAAGTGTATATGGGTGATAAAGAGGAACCCTTAGGATTTAACCCAAATGGCCTTCCGTTTATATCTAGTGATATTTAGCTAGCCACATCGGTTAGTTAACCACTCATATGAACCCATTTGTTAGCACTCACTTTTGGTGCTAGATACCCTTAGAACAACCTTCCAAGCCAATCTTTTTGTTTTCTTAAATAAAAAAAAAACTAAAAAATATTTTACACTTCAAACCTTTGCCTAACCACTTGTCAAGTCTAAATGATTGGTTGCTAGTTGCTTGCTATGATGGATTATTTTTAATGATTATGAGTTAGCCACACTTCACCATTTGTGTGTGCCATTTCGACAAAGATGGAGATGCGCAGCTTCATATTTTGTACTTTTATGGTGTATGTTTATGCGAAGTGTGGGGAAGATGTGATGTATGAAAAAAAAGTGAAAAAATAGGATGAAAAAGAAATAAAAAGAAAAAAAATTGAATAAGTCATCGAAAAAAAAGTAAAAATATGTATGATGACAATTATAGCCAATGTGCTATATATTATTATGAAGATGAAGTATATTGAGATATCGATTAGCCAATGTGCTAAGACGTGATATACTTATGTGGTGATCGATATGTAATTGAAGAAAGTTTGTAACTATAATCATTTACGAGTTTGCGGATTGTTTGGTGACTAGCAACATTGGTTTTTAGACTTTTGACTTATATGTTCTCGTAATTCACCCATTAGTAAATTATCTCATGCCTTATCCATACCCTTTATTAACCCGAAGCCTAAACTTTACAACCCAATAAAAGCCCTTTTTAGATGTGTACACTTGGTGCTTACGCCACGTCAGTGGAGTTTTGTTTCTTGTACAAGTCTATGGTAATAAATTTGGTCATGACTGAGCTATAAGTGTGATTTCTCTTACAAACTCCACCACCTAAATAAATGAGTGTTGAGTGAATTATACTTCATTCCTTTTTCGTGAGGTGCTTAGAAACGTTTATCAAGCAAGAAAACCTTTAGGTATTGTCAAACATCTCGGTTTTTCACCAAAAGCTTAAAACGATGAATCATATCCTGTACTTGTACTTGGTAGATTTGCATCGCATTTTTCTAATCATTTTTATGCACCATGTGGATTTTATTTTTTCTTCAATTTTAAATTTTCTTGAGAACAAGCAAACCCTTAAGTGTGGAGGGGTGTTTGCGCCTTTTGCGCTTATTTATAAAAAACAAAAATATTTGATATTTTCAAAAAAATTCTAAAAAAATTCTTTTTTTCCATTAGGTCTTTTCTTTTTTATTTTATTTTCTTCGATTTGCTTGAGAGCAAGCAAAGATTAAATGTGGGAGAATTTGATAACACTCAAATTGAGTATGTTTTTAGAAGCGTTATCATGGTTTTTGTACATGTTATTTGGTTACTTTAAAGTGCTTTTTCTACTACCGTTTCTTAAATAAGTGTAATTGTATATATGTTAAATGTTAGGAATAAATCTTCATCAAGATTTAATACTGCCAAGGTATAACTAACAGTACTAATGGAGTTAGTACTGCCAGTACAAACTTAGTACATTCAGAGTTAGTACTGCCAAGGGATGAGTTAGTACTGCTAAGCCAACAGTTAGTACTGCTAGAAGAAAACAGTTTGTACTGCTCAAGATTACAACTGCCAGTACTAAATCAGTCAGTTAATACTGCTAGAGTAAGTTAGTACTGCTGTACCTAACTTAAGACTATTGAAGACTACTACTTTTGTTATAGAGTTACTACAGCTGGTACAAGATTACTGCAGCTGGTGAAAAGTAATGCTGAGCTGAAAGACTTCTTGTTGTTTCAACTAGAAGTGAATGCTAATGACTAAAGTTAATCTGAATTAGTCAAACAGAAGACTGAAGAATTAATGATGTATTGAAGAATAATGCTGAATAAAATTTTGACTAAATACTTAAGGAAAGTATTTAATATTTAGTCATGTAATTAATATATTAGACTAAATATTAGGAGACAGTAAATGTAAGCTTATATAGGACTCCTTGGTGTAAATAAAATGCATTCAGGGCATCTAGTTTTACATCACAATCATCTCATTTATTCTCATTATCGTACACAACCTACATACAATCTCATTGTAATACATCACATGTTGTAAACCCTAGTACTAAGATAAGAGTACTCGTATTATTTATCATTAATAATATTGAAGCGTTTTTGTTCATTCATATCTAGCACTACTAAGCATGAGGGCAAGAAAGTTCTATCAGAGAACTGGAAGGAAAATCATCATTGATGGAAGCAATACTGCTGATTATGATAAATCAAAGGTAGAATGTTTCAACCGTCATAGAATGGGACATTTTTCCAGAGAATGCAGAGCACCTAGAAGTAAAGACAACATAAATTAGAATCAAGGTAGCTCAACAAAAGCAATAAAGATTGAAGATGCTTCTGAAAAGGCAATGTGTGCTATAGATGGTGCTGGATTTGATTGGAGTGACATGGCAGAGGAAGAAATTAGGCAAACATGGCTCTTATGGTATTCTCAGATTCTGAGGCAACAAATGATTTGCCTGTTAAATTAGATGATACTGGTTTTAAAGCAGCTACATACAAAAGAGGTTTAGCAACTTTAGAAGAACAAATTATTAAATATAGAGAACATGAAGTTCTTTTTTCTGAGGAAATTGCTCTACTTAAAAGAAGTGTAGGTCATAAAGAATATCAGATGGGATTACTTAGGGATGAACTTGAAAAAGTTAAACAAGAAAAGGAGGGGTTTGAGTTTAAGATTGCAAAGTTTGATAAATCTGCAAAAGACTTAGAACAGCTGTTAGCAAGTCAGATAACTGACAAGAGCAAAAAGGGTTTTGGTTATAATGTTGTCCCCTCACCTCATCCTTTGATTCTTAATAGACCAACACCTTTAGACTTATCTTATTCAGGTCTTGAAGAATTCAAACAACCTGAGGTTAATGAGTATGGTCCTAGGGATTCTAGTTTAAAGCCTACCATTGGATGTGATAAAGAGTCAAATAATTCTAAGGAGAATACTGATGACTCTTTGGAACAACATCAAAAGACTGATACTGAAACTAGCTCTGTTAAGTCTTCACTTAAGGTAGACAAAGATTGGAAAGAAAAGTTTTTCTGTCCTGCTAATCATGTTAGGGAAGTAGAACTTAAGAAAGTTAGAGAGAATAATGATGCTCCAATTATTGAAGATTGGGTGTCAGATGATGAGGATGATGATGAGCCTAACCCTAAGGTTGAAAAGAAAACTGTCATACCTACTGCTACTAAGAAAGAGTTTGTTAAACCTGAAAAACCAGTTAGGAGGTCAGTTAGGTATGCAGAGATGTACAGGTCACAAAGACCTAGAGGAAACCAAAGGAATTGGAATGGTCAAAAATCCAATCAGTTAGGATGTAACTTTGTGTTTAAAAACAAGGCATG
Organism: Tanacetum coccineum; assembly: GCA_026074375.1. Taxonomy (NCBI): domain Eukaryota; kingdom Viridiplantae; phylum Streptophyta; class Magnoliopsida; order Asterales; family Asteraceae; genus Tanacetum; species Tanacetum coccineum. The sequence goes on along the minus strand of BQNB010000916.1, from coordinate 127,961 downwards.
TTTTATCTGTGGAAGTTTTGATCACATTCAATACAGCTGTCCTAACCAACAGAGGAAAAGAATAGTAAGTGGAAATAATTATAACAAAAAGGATAATGACTACTATTCTAAAACCTCTCATCCCAGTGCACACAAACATATGGCTCCAAGAGCAGTCTTAATGAAGACTGGCCTAAAATCTGTTAATACTGCAAGGCCTGTTAATACTGTTAGGTCTGTTAACACTGGTAGACCTTTTAGTACTGCTAGGTCTTTTAATACTGTTAGGCCTTCTTATACTGCTCACCCCAAATCAACAATTCATTGTGCTAGACCAAGGACATATTTTCAAAATCAAGCACAATCAACTGTTCACAGGCCCTTTTACAAGAGAACAACATTAACAAAAAGGTGTTTTAATCAAAGGTTTAATACTGGTAGGCCATTTAGATCAACTGTTAATACTGTCAGGGCAAGGGGATTTAATGCTGTTAAGCCCTCAGCATGTTGGGTTTGGAGACCCATCAAACCCAATGGTGCATCACTGGTTTTCAACAAATATAATTACATTGATGCACGAGGCAGATCCAAGTCAGTAATGGCTTGGGTCCCCAAAGAAAACTAACTTCATAAGTTTTATGTGCAGAGCAATTCACAACTAAATGATAAAGGCTTTGTTGATAGTGGATGCTCAAGGCACATGACTGGAAACATAGCCCATCTTTCAGATTTCAAAGACTTTGATGGAGGTTATGTTACTTTTGGTGGAGGAGCATATAGAGGCAGAATTACTGGCAAAGGTACTATTAAAACTGATAATCTTGATTTTGATGATGTATACTTTGTCAAAGAGTTAAAATTCAACCTCTTTAGTGTCTCACAGATGTGTGACAAAAAGAACTATGTTCTTTTTACTGACTCTGAATGTCTTGTCATGTCTCCTAATTTTAAGTTGCCTGATGAAAATCAGATACTTCTTAAAATCCCTAGACAGGATAACATGTACAGTTTTGATATAAAAAACATAGTTCCTAAAGATAGTTTAACTTGTCTAGTTGCAAAGGCTACATCTAAAGAATCAATGATATGACATAGAAGGCTTGGTCATATAAATTTTAAGAATATTAATAAACTTTTCAAAGAAAATATTGTAAGAGATCTGCCCTTAAAAAGATTTGAGAATGACCAAACATGTGTTGCCTGTCTTAAAGGCAAGCAACACAGAGCCTCTTGTAAGATCAAGGCCTTTAATCCCATTACTAAGCCATTGTTTATGCTGCATATGGATCTCTTTGGTCCAACATTTGTTAGTAGTTTAATTGTTAGGTTTAAGAAAAAGAATCGTGTAACTGAGCTTATAGTGTTTTTCTATTCGTGGCTTATTTGAGGTTTATTATGGATTAGTCAATCATGTTCGTCATTGCGTTTTGCCATTTTGTTTTGTAGTAAGTTGGGCTTGTTTCTTGCCATTGCGATTTGATATACAGGTTGCGTTTTGTCTACTATAAAGTACTTGCGTTTTGTCAAGTGATTAAAGACCCTAAATGCATTAATACTAAACGAATCTCTGCCAAAAAAATTAGGCATTGCGTTTTGTCTAGTAAAAACCGTTGCGACTTGTGTTTGCGTTTTGTAAGAGACCTTGCATTGCATTTCTGTTAAAGATACAAGCAAGGACGAGAGTACATTTTGGCTACTAGAGGAGTCGAACAACTCAAGAAACATGTATGAACCGAACAACTAAGTCTCTTTCAGGTTTTACGGTTTCGTGTGTCGGTTAACCACGAGACTTTTAATTACTACCATTTTGATCGTGACACTTTTTTGATCAACGTGGTATATTCATTTATTACCAACGATAAACGTACGAGTCCGCGAGAGCAAAAATATAATCATTCCAATTTTTTTTAGTTTAAATGAAGAAGACGAACTCGTGCATATGTTTCTAATTTTTTAAGATTGTTTAAACATTTGAATTTTTTCAATTTCAACCTTCTAGTTTTCTATAATTTTAGTTTTAGTCCTTAGTTAAATAATAACGTTATTATTAGTACATATCTTTAAAACCTTTTACATTTTAACCTTTAGTTTTTAAATAACTTTAATACTAGCCCTTAGCTTTGCAACAATTTTAATTTCAACCTTTTACTTTTAAATCATTTTCACTTTTAATTGGTTTTGTTTTTCTAAGTTTTATAGCTAATCTTTAGTTAAAAAAATTAACTTAATCTACTTAAGATCCTTAATTTAATTTCACACATTGAATTAGAATGGAATCTTTAAATTCAAATTCACAAGAGAGAGAGTTGTGTCAATTGCAACAAATGCAACACAAAGCAAAGGAAAGTTGCATAAAATCTTTTCGACTACTTCAATCACATCTCCTGGTTATGTCTTACAATGATTTAAAAATCAATGGATGTTTCGAACGGGCATTTTTGACACTCTTTGAACAAGATGTTCAGATGTTCACAGGCATAATGTTACTAAACTTGGATCAACTAGAAAAGCAACTTGACAAAGATGAATTTCAAGGAGATAGATCTATGGCTGCCTTTTGCGTGATCAATAAACAATTTCAGATGTTCATCGACACGCAATCCACTTAGGATTATGATAGTCAAATGACAGAAAAGTATTTTGCTGAATACACTTGAATTGAAGTTAAACAGTTTATATCACACATGTTGTGGATGCAGATATCAGACCAATAAATGACCAAGTGTCATTTGCTGAGGTACAATTGACTGCTCAACATAATGTCCTTGCTAATGAACAACATCATACTGAGCAATCTAAAACCATATATGACACATATCGTTGACAAGGTTGGATACAATACCAATCTAGATTTTCCCTATGAAAAAAAAAACAAAAATTTTTAAAAAAATTGGTTTTTTTTTTTTTTTGGTCATAGGGGTGGAGAGATTGACCAGGATGCTGAACTATATCAAGCTAAAAGTCCTTTGCTTAAGGCTGAGTTTCTCAAAACGAATGATATGGTTGAAAAAGAAGTTTATAATGAACTTTCAAACAGATTTGTTACAACTTGAAAAACATGTATTTTCACTGAATTTCAATAGCAAAACAAAGGAAGAAAGTTTTCGAAAGTATACAAACAGTGTAAATAAACCAGGATGCTTCCTGATTTTGTGAATTTTTTGTTGAATAAATGATTTGAAAGCTCAGCTACATAGGCCAAAAACCACGACTAAATTTGCAACTTGAAGAATCAAATTAAAAAGTGTGAAGAAGCAAGTAATGATGCCAAGGGTTAAACTATGAAATTGATTGTTTTGGAAAAATAAACATTGAACTAGAAAGTATGTGCTAAATTACTTGCAAAGAAGTGAGAAGATGTAAATAAGGAAAAAGAGCATGTAAAACAAACTTTACAAAGACTTTATGATTCTATCAAAAAAAGACATGAATTCAGACGAAAGATCATAATGACGTATTCCCACCTGATTTGGTTGCTCAAAGTAAATAGTAAGCCAGAAGTTTTAAAATGCTTGATCTAAAAGCTCAAAATCAGGAAAAGGTTTTTATATAATTATTTTTTTTATAATTTATTAAACGAATTAGCATTGAAAAAAACGAATTAAGAAAGTTAAAAAAGGAAATAGCGTGGATACTAAGATTTTGCAAAACCACATCAATCACAATTCTTTCTTTTTGGGTAAAAAACCCCAAACAAAACCAAAAACAACCGGTTTAACCATTATATAAAACAAACAACCACACCCAGAAACCAATCAGTTGTTAGAAATACAAACAACACTAATGTGTTTTAATCTAATGACCTAAACTGACTAGCCCTTTCAAAAAACCGCGCGGGGCTGTTGTTGCCTTGCCTCCCAAGTTGATGTGAATAACATTTTGTCAAAACCAGTCACTCCTCATTATTTGCCTAAAGTTCGAGATATGTTGCTTGCAAACCAACCATCACGTGATTGCACCTACCTACCCGGCTCATGTTAGGAAAAGTCAAGAAGAATTGTAATGGTTCAATAATGATAAAGCTCATAATCTCTATCAGAGGAAGCTAAAAAAAGACACAAGAAAGAAATAGGGGGGAAAGGACGGACAACTTCGTGGATGTCATACTACTAAGGGTGGTCAGGCTACAAAACACTACTAATGGTAGCAAAACCAAATCCCTAGGAGTAACAATCAAATATCTAGAAGGAGTTTTTTTGCCTGTATCTAAAGAGTAGTTTGTGGAAAGTCAAATGGTGGTGTCGCTAGTAGATCACTCTAGGAATTTCTAGTTCTATTATTCAGACTCTAAAACACTTGTTTGCTCAAGGACGTGTCATATATGTGTTTTTAAAATGAAAATCATAGAAAATTGAATAACAGGTAGATTCCTGACATAGGTGAATTACCTCGTGCTAAAAAAGAAGGTTCAATCCAATCAATTCCCCCCCTAAGACAGAAAACAACAACAACCAAACAAACAAACCCTTTGAAAAAGTGAAAAAAAACCAAAGAGTCCCCAGGAACTCATAAAAACAAAGTAGGCCAAGATTTGCTATAGGTACAGAAGGTTTTCCCCACTCCCCCTCCTGTTTCCTCATCTCTCCCCCACCTCTGCCCCAAGAAATGTCTTTGTCGTTTTTTTCCGATTGCAATGAGGAAGACCAAACAGATGAACTCCAAGATCTTGTCTTAGGTAAAACCGAACGGGGTAAGAATTTTCACCAAGAATGTTGCTTTGCAGCTCCTGGTCCTATGTGGAACCACCTACGGCCGGAAAGATGGTTCAACACCAACAAACAACATGGATTCAACACCAAGTTCAACACAACAATCAAGCCACAAAAACGCATAACTCAACAACCAACAGAATTTGACGTGAAAGGGGAGGGGGGGGCGCGCGGGGGGTGCGAGAGCGAAATGTTCAAAAATGATCGATATCACTAAACTCATATGAATGCAGATCAAAACCTCTTAATGTCATTGGCAGGTACTCTATAACTAAACCTTAAGTGTAGTACATCCGTGTAATCTTATAAAGGAAAGACCTCATACATTCAAAAAAGTTTGGTTGGCCGAAAAGACTCCTGATAATTGGTAACGATTACAACCCAAAACACACACAACAAAAAAAAACATCACCCAAAATCAAACACCGCCATACAAACACCTTGTAACAAAACCCCACAAAAATAACTAAACAGAGAACAGGGCCACAAACAAACAACACTCACAACAACACACAAAAAATAAACAACAAACCCCCCAGCCCCAAAAAATACAACGAATGCAGGAGAGAGAAAATAGCAACGAATACCACATGGGGTGTGGGCGAGGCGCGAGGTCATAATACAAGCCAAAAAACAGCGCGAGATACTATAGAACGAACCTCTAAGTGTCGTTTGAAAAGTAAAGTTCATTCTCCCATCCGTTCAATCACGTTTGATTATAAAAAATAAAAATCTAATAAATTTTGATAAGAGAGACAAATGTCCCATAATTATTATGCAATCACAATGAAAAGCATGAAATGTATAATGACTTTTTTAAGAAGAGACTTGACTTATACTTGCCAAATTGCAACTTTTCGGGGGGAAGAAAGGGAAAGGAATCAAAATCCGAGCACAATAATTTGTACATAAATTACACCCCTGAGAAAACATGCTTGCTTAAAGAAATAAAAAAAAAAAAAAGGTCTACATATAGTTGGTGCTTTCATACATAGATTAGTTTAAATATGAATGTATTCCACATGTATCATCACAGTTTACCTAACCTACCCTTAATAATCAAACTCCCAAAGATTTTATATAAAAAGAAATGCCAAAAACACGACACCACATTTTAATGTCATCCATATGAACTAACCAAAAGTACCAATCTTATCCAAAGAATTTTATAAAGAATGCCGGACAAATTTTATGTCACCAAAAGTACCAATTCTTATCCCAAAGATTTAATAAAGAATGCATGAATACAAATTTTTTATGGTCACCAAAAGTGTATCCCTGGCACCCCGTGCCTATTGATTTCCTGAAAATAATATATATAAAGGTAAGGACCGCAAGATTTTTCCACGTGATATATGCAACACATGCAGATCTCACAAAAACTAAGATTTACATTTACACTACGCTCATTGAACAACTGAAACTTCGAACGATCTTAATCTTGCAATAAACTATTTTTGCAATTTACGCTACGCCCATAGGATGTCTACAAACACCCTAAACATCCTAAATTCGACATGCTATAGACTTTCGTAACAACACTAACCAACGGAGGTGATAACTAGTCACCCAAACGGGAGGGAGGGTGAGGGATCCATTCGTTCCCCGAATAATCTATAAATAACGACTCGCGCGTCGACATAGTTAAATTCCCGAACTACATTCTATTCAATTGACAGTTCATGACTTGGACCTAGACTGGGTTAAGGACGTTACTTAGAGCAAACTTGTAATCAATACTTGTTGCGTCCAATTTATAAAACAAAGCATGTTGTTTCCATCTATAAAACGATGGCCTATATCATCGCCAAAAAGATATATAACCGTTATCCCCAAAACAAAAGTAAAAAAAAAGAGAGGCTAGGAAAACTCATAATATCCTTAAAAACAATCACAAATTGTTTATAAAGATAACACAGTAAAGTAAAAGAGTTTATTTATAGGCAAAGCATGTAATTCCTTTCCTTCCTATCCTGTATTTTTTTCTTCCTTCCCGTTTTTTATTTCCTTTTTTTCCCTTCTTTTTCCCTTCTCCTTTCTCCTTTTCATTCTATTGTCCTATCCCTTGGTTTTTTTCCCATTATCATTCCCTTTATTTTTTCCCCTCACCTTCCCCATTATTTTTTTTTTTTTTATTGTTTTTCCCCCTCGCGGCGGTCGCGGGTTTATAAACATTCAAAAGATTGAAAAGCGAGGTTATGAACTCACATTGATGTTGAAGAACGATTGATAGGTAGGCATCTAATTCACTTTGATGATGAAGAATGATTGATAGATAGGCATCTAATATGCACAATACGAACGGAAGACGAAGCGGCTCGATCAAGAAGTTGCAACTAATCTTAACGGCTAAGTCCCACTAACCTAGGATAATGAATCTGGGTTTCCCAATGGATGATTTCATCTACGCGTCACGTTGAATAAAGATTCAGATTTAATGTTGTAATGGTTTGGTGGTTGGTTAAATAAATAAATTTAGAATATTCCCAAAGTGTGTAATATATATACTTTATATATTACATATGAAAAATAACCCTTATATGCTTCATACCGTGTGTTATATCACAAGGACAATTAATCCAAAGATTAGTGAAAAGTATATAATAATTTGCAAGTATTATATAAAATGTGTGAATAAATAATTAAACCCAATTATTTCGACAACAATTCAATTGGTAACAGACTTTGAATAAAAGCAGACAAATGTCATATGTATATATTAAACATCCGATGATGTAACCGTTCATAAACCATTATAAAATAAAAATTAATATTTTAAATAATGTTTCGTTTTATTTGACAAGTCGTATCTAAAACAGTCTCTTAATGTAAAAACATAGTTTTCTCCGTATGTAGGTTATAGTATAGCTTTATATTTAATATCATTTTTAAAATAAACTTAAGTCCTTAATCGGTTTCTAAAATAATATAAACTTTTAGTAAAACATTACTAAATATAAAAGTTATGTACACTTCGCCATGAAATTCCCGTATATATATCGTTTTCCATTTCCGTAAAACTCGTCATTTTCCTTTAAATCAATATGTATATATATTGTGATTATCTGCGTTTCCAATATCTCAAATGTTCGCGTTTCCTAGATATAACATATATATATATATATATATATATATATATATATATATATATATATATATAGAGCGTAATCCATATATATATTATAATATATATTATATATATATATATATATATATCGTTATATCTAATTTAAATCAATTAATAAATATTATATTTATTTAACCGATTATAACCACCAATAAATATTTGTCAGGTTTTAATATTTATAAAAACCTTATGTCGTTTTGATATATAAACCAAACAAACCCTCGTCGTTTCCTCGTTGATTCGCTAAACCAAGCACCCCCGTTTGGCAAAACTGCCAAACCAAACACCCTCCTATTTGATTTATGCTGTCCCAAACGCACCCTCACAGCTTTCTACTCACCCAAACGCAGCCCTTGCTGCTGTTTTTATTACCAAACGCAGCCCTAACGGCTGTCACGACCCAACCAAACGCACCCATATGGTGTTTTTACCAAACCAACACACCCTAAAGCTGCTGTTTTGACAGCCAAACCCGACGGCCAACCGAACATTTCCTAATCTGCCAAACGCACCCTTTGGTTGTTTTAATGACAAACAAACACACCCTTGGTGCGGCTCACTACCACCAAACGCACCCTTACTCGGTGGCTGACCACCCGAAACAAACACCCTTATTCGGTGGCTGACCACCCGAAACAAACACCCTTATTCGGTGGCTGACCACCCGAAACAAACACCCTTGTTGTTAGTCTTACTAACTTATACCCGGCTGTTTCGACAGCCAACCCAACACCCCCGGCTGTCCCGCAAACCAACGCACCCTGATGGTGTTTAGACACGCCAAACGCACCCTCTTCCGGCTGTCACAGCCAAACAAGCACCACCCCCTGTTGTTACAACCTTAACCAAACGCACCCTACTTCCGGCTGTCACAAACCAAACACACCGTTGGCTATTTCACAGCCAACCCAAACGCACCTGTGGTGCATTCGGTCGAACCAAACGCACCCTACTTGGTTGTAAACTCATGTCCAAACGCCCCCTCATGGTTTAATAAAACCACAAACCAAACGCCCCGTGGGTGATTGAGCAACCAAACGAACGCGCCCTTGGTTTTTGTCTTCAACCCGAATGCACCCAACTCGACACGAACACCCCTTTTCTGTGATAACTTCGACCAAACGCACCCAATTTGTGAGGCAACACCAAACAACCCTATGCCTATAATATATCATAAACCCAACGCACCCTTGGTGCGTGCATAACAAAACCAAACGCACTCGTGGTGCAAGCGGCAGTGAAGGTGTTGATGACGATGATGATGACCTGATGATGATGATGATGGAGTTGTTGGTGATGAGGGCGTGTGGTGAGGAAATTTATGGGCGGTGGCTGTCTCGGTGTGCGTGGAGGTGAGGGAGAGTGAGTATGAGGGTTGGATAGATCCGGTGATGGGGAGTGATTTTGGTCTTGGCCGGAAATGCCCCACCCGCAACGAAAAGGTTTTTCCGGCGGCGGCCGGGTGGTGGGGCCGGTAGGGGGGGGGGGGGGGGGGGGGGGGGCGGGGCGGCATGGGTTCTGCCGGAAAATAAAGAGGGGAGAGAATGGAGAGTTTAGAAATAGGTGGTGTTATATTTTTAGATGGGAAATAAAATAAAATATGATAATTTTATATATATATAAAAAATTTAAACAAAAGTGACAAGTTTTGAAATAGTGTATGGGTTTATTATGTAACTTTTTTTCAGTAGACTTTTTTGATAAAAAGCGGTTTCGGGAATGACTCATTTGAGCGACTTAAAAAAACACGGGATGATTCAACTGCGTGTAAACTTGCGCCATTGTTTTTCCTTCCGAATCATTCACATTTCTGATAAAATGAGTATTTACTTTGATAATGTTTCATAATGTATTTTATAATATTTAATAAAAATATCTGTTTTATATCCCATTGTGTGAACCGGTTTTCCGTCTTGTCCGATCTCTCTCAACTCAACAAACAAAAACTGAGAAGGGAGGAGGGGGGGGGGGGGGGGAATGGGGGGGGGGGGGGGGGTGAGGGGGGGGGAGGGGGGGGGGGGGGGGGGGGGGGGTGGGGGGGGGGGGGGGGGGGGGGGGGGGGGGGGGGGGGGGGGAAGGGAAGAAGGAAAAGGGAGTAGTTACATGGGGTAATGTTTGTTGGGAAGTAAAAGAAAAATAGAGGATGGGGGGGGGGGGGGTTTAATATTCGGAAGTTAGGGGGGGGGGGGGGGGGGGGGGGGGGGGGGGGGGGGGGAGGAAGGGGGGAGAGGATTAGGGGGGGGAGTCGGAGATAGTACAAGGGGGGGTGGGGTGGGGGGGTGTGGGGGGGGGATTAAGGGGGGGGGGGGGGGGGGGGGTAAAAATATATTAGAAAGAGAAGAGAAATTGAGAAATGAAAATAAAAGAGGAAGGAAACGAGAGAGAGATCGGACAAGAGAAACCGTTTCACAAAATGAATAACAGATATTTTATTAAATATTATAAAATAATTATGAAACATTATCAAGTAAATACTCATTTTTATCAGAAAAATGATTCGGAAAACAATGGCGCAAGTTTCAAGAGTTGAATCATCCGTTAAGTCGCTCAAATGAGTCCCGAACCGCTTTTATCAAAAAGTATATGAAAAAGTTACATAATAAACCCTACACTATTTCAACTTGTCACTTTTGATTTAAATTTTTAATATATATATAAAATTATACATATTTATTTCATTTCCATCTAAAAATATACACACACACCTATTCTAACTCTCCCTTCTCTCCCCTCCATTATTTCCGGCGAACCCATGCCGCCGCCGGAAAACTTTTTCGGCGGGCATTTCCGGCCAAGACCAAAATCACTCCCCATCACCGGATCTATCCAACCCTCATACTCACTCTCCCTCACTCGCCGACGACAGCCACCGCCATACATCATCACCACCACGCCCTCATCACCAACAACTCCATCATCATCATCATCAGGTCATCATCATCGTCATCAACACCTTCACTGCCGCTTGCACCACGAGTGCGTTTGGTTTTGTTATGCACGCACCAAGGGTGCGTTGGGTTTATGATATATTATAGGCATAGGGTTGTTTGGTGTTGCCTCACAAATTGGGTGCGTTTGGTCGAAGTTATCACAGAAAAGGGGTGTTCGTGTCGAGTTGGGTGCATTCGGGTTGAAGACAAAAACCAAGGGCGCGTTCGTTTGGTTGCTCAATCACCCACGGGGCGTTTGGTTTGTGGTTTTATTAAACCATGAGGGGGCGTTTGGACATGAGTTTACAACCAAGTAGGGTGCGTTTGGTTCGACCGTGCGATGCACCACAGGTGCTTTGGGTTTGGCTGTGAATAGCCAACATGTGTTTGGTTTGTGATACAACTAGGGCGTGTTTGGTTTCGGTAATAATCACCCGAAGGGTGTGCTTTGGTTTTAGGTTTAATAACCTATTTAGGGTGCGTTTGGCGTGTCTAAACACCATCAGGGTGCGTTGGTTTGCGGGACAGCCGGGGGTGTTGGGTTGGCTGTCGAAACAGCCGGGTATAAGTTAGTAAGACTAACAACAAGGGTGTTTGTTTCGGGTGGTCAGCCACCGAGTAAGGGTGCGTTTGGTGGTAGTGAGCCGCACCAAGGGTGTGTTTGTTTGTCATTAAAACAACCAAAGGGTGCGTTTGGCAGATTAGGAAATGTTCGGTTGGCCGTCGGGTTTGGCTGTCAAAACAGCAGCTTTAGGGTGTGTTGGTTTGGTAAAAACACCATATGGGTGCGTTTGGTTGGGTCGTGACAGCCGTTAGGGCTGCGTTTGGTAATAAAAACAGCAGCAAGGGCTGTGTTTGGGTGAGTAGAAAGCTGTGAGGGTGCGTTTGGGACAGCATAAATCAAATAGGAGGGTGTTTGGTTTGGCAGTTTTACCAAACGAGGGTGTGTTTGGTTTAGCAAATCAACGAGGATACGACGAGGGTTTGTTTGGTTTATATATCAAAATGACAAATAAAAATAACTTAAGGTTTAATAAATATTAAAACTGGATAAATATTTTTGGTGGTTTTTAATCGGTTAAATAAATATAATCCTTAATAATTTGTGTAATTTAAATATAATGGTGTATATATATATTATATCTAAACACGCGGGCATTTGAAATGTTGAAACGGGATTGATTCCAATAGATTCATTAACTAAAAACGTTTAGTTTTGCGAAAATGGAAAACGATTTACAAACAGAAAAGTCATGACGAAAATTTATATAATTTTCTATATTTACGATTTACTAAAACTTTATTAATTTAGAGAAACGTAAAAGAATTAAGATATGTTTTAGATAATTTAAATGATATTATACAATAACCTGGACAACGGACGAGAAGAAAACTATACTTTTACAATAAGGCGAAGTGTTTTAGACACGACCTGTTAACGAAATGAAACATAATTTATAAAATATTAAATTATATTTTATAATGGTTATAAACGGTTACCAACTTCGGTTGTTTAAGTTATAATAGTAAGATACGTGTCAACTTTTATTCAAAATCTTTTGTTAATTAAATTGGAGTCAAATTAATTTGGTTTAATTAACAACTCGCATTTATCATATAAGACCTGCAAGATATTATACTTTTCATTAATCTTTTGATTGATTGTCTTTGTTATATAATTCACGGTAGGAATTATATAAGGGTTATTTTTCATAAGTAATATATAAAGAATATATATATTACACACTTTGCGTATATTTTCAATTTATTTATTTAACCAACCACCAAACTATTACAACTTTAAATCTAAATCTTTTATCAACGTGTCGCAGTCTGACATAACAAATTCATCGGGAAACCAAATGTGTTATCCTTAGGCTAGTGAGACTTAGCCGTTTAAGACTAGTTGGCAACTTCTTGGTCGAGCCCGTTTAGTTTCCGTTTAGACCTTTGTACTCAATGTGTACATTCTCGCCATTCGTTCTTCATCATCGATGTGAGTTTATAGCCCCTCTTTCACTTGTTTTACATTTACTTTACAAATCTCGGGGGAGAATACATGCTCAATACAACTTGTTTACATATTCGTTTACAACATCTTTCTCATATTATTCTACACACTTGGATTACATACTTGATTTTGCAATTCATTACAAACGCCATTAGATGGTTGATTACAAACTTGGTTTCATACCTTGCCACATACTCATTTACATACACGTTTACGAAATTGTTTACATACTCATTACAAACTCAATTACGTGATTGGATATCACATTTTTTACTTATGGATTTAAGTTACTTAACGCTGTTTATGAATACAATGCTTTGGTTTTATTATATGGACGCAAGTGTATATTTATATTGATTAGTGTTTGCCTATGTACTTGAATCCTATATGACCCATTTATGAACTGTCAATTGCATAGATTAGTTTGAATTACATTATTGAGCGTGGTGTTTTAGTAGATTATTTGAGATTCGAAACATCTGTGGGGAGAGATGGCACGGAAATATAACATGCCGATGCGGGCACGAAATCTATATAGTGCGGGCAATGGCACGAAATTTATATAGTGCGGGCACGAAATTTATATAGTGCGGGCAATGTCACGAAATTTATATAGTGACTCATATCGTCGAGCTTCAGTGTCATGAGCTTAGGGAAACGTAATGGAAATTTTGTGATAAGTGCAGTTTGCTTTATCGCGGGGAAAGTCTTGCGGTCCTACATTTTATACATTTTTGTGGCTATTATAAAGGATTGAAATAGTCATGCATATTTTACAAACCTTTGGTTTAACATTTATATTTAAACAAATCTATGAACTCACCAACTTTAATGTTGACACTTTTAAGCATGTTTTTCTCAGGTGAATTAGATGCTTGGATTATTTGATGTGCATTGGAGTCTTTACATTCAAGTTTTTCATGGTGATGCAATTATGGGACAACTTTTATTTTGATTTCAGAAAATCAACGAGATTGTTTTACAAACGACACCTTTAGAGGTCGTTCTCTTGTATCTTGTGCTGTTGTATTATGAAGTAACGCTCCCTGACATATTTCCGCTGCGTCACATTTTTGGGGGTGTTACAGATTGGTATCAGAGCCAAGGTTATAGAGAACTAGGTTGCATATTTTACCCTAGACTATAACCGTTTTCACAAACATTGCATCACATCAAACATTTTCAAAGTGCATACACACTACTTGCTTTACTTTCATAATTACTTAGTTTACTTTAAGTGCTTAACAAGACATAACATATATGTAATATATATGCTTACAAATCCTTTTGCGTATATCGCACGTGTTAATTAAAAAGGAGTTTATTTAATAAATACCAGAGCATTTCATTAGACCTTGTGAGTACACAATGGTCTCAATTATACCTCAGACATTGTGAGTTATACAATGGTCTCATCTTACTTCTTTGACATTGTGAGTTGCACAATGGTCTCACTTCGTTCTCAGACATTGTAAGTTAAACAATAGTCTCTAAGGACATTATTTTTCTTCATAACGTTATACTATATTGTATTAACACAGAGACCGTCATAATTTTGTTTTACATAGAATTATGTATGAATCTAAGTATAGTAAGTCCTTGTATGGGCGAGACTTGTAAATAATAGGTGATTGATATTGATAATTGCTATGTTAACAAAGCCCTTCACAGATCTGTTTACATGGAATAATTATGAATTAGTAATAACAATCATGTATGGGCGGTACTTGTAATAGGAAGAATGATAAGATATCCATATACTGATTTGTTTATAGTGATCCTTTACTTATTTACTCTAACCGAGTACTCATTAATTTCTTTGAACTCAATTTGAATCTCGCCTGGCTAGTCTTTACACCCAGCTTCCAAAGACAGTGTTCCAAATCACTCGTCCCATACTCATTAGAGCACATGCATCGTCATGTCATCCATCACCTTGAAGGTTATGAGTACGCGTATTTGCACCGGAAATATTAAGTAGGATGATTTATAATTTTTATTATATTGGAAAGGATTGGGTACGCCTCCTCAGTTAAATAAATAAGTTATAAATTCACCGAACCATAGGTTATATCATTATCATACTTACATAAATTTGGACGCTTCTTTATGTAAATAAGAAATTATAAATGAGTGGGCTTAATGGTATCCGATATGACACGAGTATGAACCTGAAATCGATAATCATCAGAATCCGTTAAAAGGGTCTAGAGACACATCGTTGTCTTGCACTCAAGCAAAATCATAAGGCCTCAACTTGGAACTACCTTATCTCATTCTTTAAGTTGTCACTTGCGATTGCAAATCTTGCATACGGTGAACTGTTATGGGAACTAACAACTTTGTTACATACTTGAGTTAATGGAGTTGATTCGTCCTCAGACTAGCGACTAAGTACCATAATCCGCCGTCTATCGCATAAGCTCTCTCGCGAGCTCCTCTCATCTATTAAACTTTATTCTGGGAATATTGTTTCTCGAAATGTCCAAATTTTCGGCGTCCCATCACCATTTGTTATAGTATTGTTGTTATGGTTGCTGTTGTTGGGCCCTAGAGCGGTCCCAGCTTGTACGACTTTATCTAATAGGTAGTGCAACCCCCCTTAAACTAGGTAAACACCGATCGACGAAAGAGATAGTCGGATTATTCATTTCGGGCCACTAGTACGAAGACTTAGGTCGCGATACATCCTGGTAGTGCCAAGTAAGTTGGATACTTACATTCATTAGCCTCGTCCATTATAAAGCATTGAACATTACAGATATCAGAAACGAGACTCCGTCCCTGAACATTTAAAACTTTATACAAACATACTCACGCGACTACACCTTTTTCTTGAGGTTTTCACTATAATGAGACTTTTCTTATAACGCGGTTATACCCGTCATAAGATCTGTAATGATATATTTTGAGATACCCATTTTGATGGATTCAATATCTTGGACAAACCTAGCCAAAATTTTTGGTAGATTGAGAAGTGTAGAAACACCGAATTTTGCTGAGTAGAGTTATCAACGTCTTGCTTAGAACGAGTTATTAAACCTTAAGTTTTTCCTTGGTCACATAATCGGATAACACCAATTTAATCTCGGGACGAGATTTCTTTAAGGGGTAGGTACTGTAACATCCGAGAATTTTTAAATTTTTGAATGACGATTTCAATCGTTGACTTTTAGGGTCTGGCTTGACTTATAAGAACGACTATCTAAAGCACGTTTTCACAACTCGGACTCTAAAGCAATTTTATGTAAAACGACGTTCCTGACAACTTTTTAGTTTTGACCAAGATCCGAAAACAGTCAGAAGGTGACTGAAATGTCCTCGCAAAAATTTTGAGCACAACGCGTGCCGACCCAAAATAATTAAATTTACATGTAATTATCATAATTTATTAAATAAAAATATTTAATAAATTAATTATATTGTTAATCGAAAACGTTTGTTAAAAACGCAGTTATTGAAGTTAAAATTCATTTTTACGAACAAGTTTGTCGGAAATATACAAAATAAATAATAAACGTTTTAAATAAATTTTATAAAACGTTTACGAAAAGTAGTCGAGTGAATACTCATTTTTATCAGAAAAATGATTTGGAGAACAATGGCGCAAGCTTCGAGAGTTGAATCATCCGTTAAGTCGCTCAAATGAGTCCCGAACCGCTTTTATCAAAAAGTATATGAAAAAGTTACACATTAAACCCTCAACTATTAAACATATTACATTTAGTTTTAAAAGTTTTATATAAATATAAAACTTATTTATTTTTTTCATTCCCATCAAAAATATAACACACACTCACACCACTCTCTCCCTCTCCTATTTATCCGGCCGCCGGCCACCACCCTCCGACCACCTCCGGTCATCTTCTCCGGCCGGATTCCGGCCAACCACCGCCGGAAAACTTTTCCGGCAGAGTTTTCCGGCCAACACCAAAGATGCTCCTAACCACCGGATCTACCCGATCCCCACCACCACGCGCGTCCACGCGCCGTCATGACACCACAACCTCCACCATAGCCGCCGCACCCCTCGTCCCATCACCATCGCAACAACCTCACCCTTATCACCACCATCAATTTCATCGACACTCCACGAGGGTGTCTGTATGTTTTTGTGGCTAAGACCACTAGGGTCCGTTCGGCTTTGTTTATAAAACGCAAAAAGGTGTCGTTCGGTTCATATGTAAACCACGAGGGTCTATATGTATTACTGGATGACAACCACCGCACCACGAGGGTGCGACTGGTTTGTGTCTCACCACCGAAAAAAGGTAGAGGTTGGGTTTATAGTAAAACATGTAGTGTTTACGGGTGTTGTGGTTCAATAGCCGGTTGATTTTTGGTTTCGGAGATAAGCACAATTAGGGTCCTTTTGGTTTCCATAACAGAACTAGGGTGCAGTTTGTTCGGGTTGGATGGGGTTGACAGCCACCTTTAGGGTGCGTCGGGTTTTGTTTGTAACAAAAGGGGGTGTTTGGTTGGCTGCCAAACGGCACAAGGGTGCGTTTGGCTGGCTGTGTAGCAACCACAAGGGCGTTTGGATCTGGGTTTATGCATAAGGGGTGTGTTTGTTTTGCTGTTTATAACAGCATAAGGGTGCGTTTGGTGTGGGCAGAAATGCCGTAGAGTGCGTTTGGTTTTGATAAAAACCATAAGGGGTATGTTTGGTTTGAATAATAACCACAAGAAGTGCGTTTGGATTGCTGGGTTACACCCAAGGGGTGTGTTTGGTTTGGCATTTAACGCCAACAAGGAATGTTTAGTTTTGCAGATTGCACCAAGGGGTGCGTTTGGGGTAGCAACTCATATAAGGCGTGTTGGGTGAGCCAGAAACAACTTTAACGTGTCTTATTTATATAAAGTGAAAAATAAATACATCAAAAGTTTTCCATAAATATTAAAGACCGGATTAAAATGGTGGTCATTGTTAAATAAATTTAGTCATGTATTAATTAATCATGCTTAATCGATAATATATTGAACACTCGAGTAAACTTCAACATGTATTAATTGAAAAAGGGTTAAGTTATATAACTACAAGATTTTTAATTCGTAATATATCAAAAACCGGATAAACAAACGGAAACTATACTTTTACAAATGGGATAAATATTCTAGCAACCCGTCGACGAAACAATATATTAAATTATAAAATAATCTCATATTTTATAATTATCAACTAGAAAATAACATCATAACTGTTGTAAGAGTTTTAAAAACGTCGTTTAACATAATTTGAAGATTTAAAACGTGTGTTTATTTTTATAAAGAAACTTGTTATTAAATCATTTGGGGATATCCGGGAACATGTCGAATTATTTAATGTTATCACATTCCTTATATAATACTTGGGAAGTATTATATAATTAAACCATTTTATTTTAAATTGTCACCTTTTTATATAAAACATGTCATATATTACACTATTCGAGTTATTCTTTGAGTTGTGTATCTTGTCATATAATTCACAGTGTGAGCTATATAGGTCATTTTTCAATAGGTAATCTATATGGAATATATTGCACACCTTACGCTTACCTTTGAATTTATTTATTTAACCAACCACCAAACTATTATAACATTAAATCTAAATCTCTTATCAACGTGTCGCGTGGATGTACTCAATCATCGGGAAACCCAAATACATCATCCTAGGCTAGTCGGATATAACCGTTAAGATAAGCTGCAACTTCTTGGTCGAACCGTTTCAGTTTCCGTTTCGTCTTGTACTCAATGTGTACAAATCCCGCCGGATCGTTCTTTCATCATCGATGTGATTTTAATAGCGCCATCTATCACTTGCTTTACAGTTTACATTACAAATTTCTGGGGAGAAAACATGCTCCAATATAACTTGTTTACATATTTGTTCAACAAATATCTTTTACGATACTATTCACACACTTTGTTCACATACTAGATTTAGCAATTCATTACAAACACAATTACATATTGATTATCAAATTGGTTTACATACTTATTTGCATAGCTCGCTAAGGGATACAGAAGTACTATTAATTTTGTCACAAATAGCATACTTTACATTTGAAATGAAATTTCGATTACGATATGTTTGGCGCCTGCGGGGGCCAAAAAGCATTAACATGCGCCGGGAGTATTCTTGGAGGGAACACCCATGATGGGAATACATTTATATTATCACTGCCCCGAACGGGTACAATACCAACAAGTCTACGTCACAGGCGATGAACTGTAAATCACAATGGAGGGATGAGCGCTAATTTTTATGAAATAGATTATTCGGGTGTGGATCCCAGTTCGGTGATTAAGCTATCACAGTAACGAACATTAAAGCGTGATTCCACGCGAATGAATCTAAAATAGATCTATTCGGGATTGACCAAACCCCCGTACGTGTGACCTAGCTATCACTGGAACGAACGTTATAAGAAAGTCGGATACACGATGGGACAACAGCGCCCGCCCCGACAAACACAATACTATGAACATATGGTGACATTAAATTTATCATGCATTATTTATAAAAATCTATTGGGATTACGATTGTAACTTAATGGTAAAACATAAAAAGGGTCGTGCATATTTTTATAAATATTTTACATGGTACTGTGAGGACACGTGGATATATATATATGTTGAAACTTACATTCATCTTTAAACTAAACTAATTAAACTCACCAACTTAAATGTTGACACTTTTAAAGCAATTTTTTCTCAGGTAGAATTAGATGCTTGTGATTATTTGATGATAACATTGGAGTATTTACATTCAAGATTTTCATGGTGATGCAATTATGGGACAACTATTATTTTGATTTCAGAAAAATAAACGAGAATAGTTTTACAAACGACACATTTAAGGTCAGTTCTCTTTTGTATCTTAGGGCTGAGGTATAAAGATGTAACGCCTCCTGACATATTTGTCAGCTGCGACACAATTTGTGGGTGTTACACTTATCATAAGGAGGAAAAAATCACAAACACCTTTAAAAAGGCTTTGTATAGCTCCATTAAGACTTCTTGAGCTTGTGCAAAATTTCTCAACTTGACTCTTGAGGAGGATAAAATGACGGGAAACGCGGGGGTAGACTATTGGTCAAAACCAAAAGAAATAAGGATAATAGCAAGAAAATTGCTCAAAATAATCTTCAAAATCATTGGTGTGACATTGAAAAGTTTCATGAGGCCCCCGCAATTTGCATCAACAATTGTAATTGTTGATAAGAACATTGAAAATTTTGTAAAAATAATTATCAATAAAGTTATGAATTGTAACACGGCTCTGTAATATAGACAAGAGTGAACTGTGGTGGAACAATCAAAACCATAATGAGCATTATTACCACAAAACTCACACAAGAAAGTCCTGAGAACTGGAGTAGTGGAGGGTTGATTGATAACACTTGGAGAATCCCATTGGAAGAATTAAGTTTGGAATCATAATGAAATGAATTCTCTCTTCATAATTGCATGTCGTAAACAATAGTGCAAAGTCTGGGTGTGGGAAGCTCAGCAATTGGGTTTGATTGCATTGTTCTGAATTAGAGATAATCGGAACTTTTGGTGGGCAATTATAACCAATATGAGCACCGTTCCCATAAGACTTGCAAGTACATTATTGACAAAAGATACCGTCTAACAATTCACCACACTTGTAGCAACAATTGTGGTTAATTTGTAGAGGACTTTGCGAAGAATTTACACCGGGGTCTTGTTTGAAGACGAATGGCTCCTTGAGTGTAGTACTACAATGTTATGTTAGTGATTGTGATGCCTTGAGTATTTAGAATTTTGTTTTCATCCTGAATTGTATACCAACCTTCATTAAAACACTTTCGCACAAAAACACAATGTCGATAATATGAACCATCAACCGGGTTTTCACAAGTTGCACAATTCTAATGAGGTTTAGGAACAAGAATTTTGTCCACAAGTCCTCCTTTTGAACAACAAAAATCCGCAGTGTACAAAGCTCCACAAGTCATGCATTCCTTAATCGAGAAAAGAGGGTTCAAACGATGATCGAGTGACGCCATAAGAATTAAACAATTTAGAGGGTTTAAAGAAAAGAATTAAATGGATAAGAAGAAAAAAAAGATAGAATTATTTTTTAGAATTTATCTATTTAACGGACAAATGAGATAGACACTTGAAACAAATAATCGAAATTACTTTACGTAGCTCTTAAAAATTTTACTTGTTTAAGGTGAGCGAATATCGTAAAGACACTAATGGTAATTTTAAAATCTTTGATTCGAGTAATGGGAACTTATATGAAAAACCTCAATTGAAGGTATTATTTGGTTGTTGTTCTTTTACCAACAATTGTTTAATTTTAAAATTGAAAGAGCAAAAATTATTATATATATATTATTATTTTGATTTTCTTAAAAACGAAACTTTCGAAAAGAAAGGTGTTATCTCCAAAAACACTATCAACAAACGTTCCAAACGTAGAATCAAATCACAAATACCCCGCCACGGCGTCCAAAAATTTTTGATACGCGTAAAATATATATATATATAATACTATGGAAAATTCCCAATTCACCCTTGAGGACAAAGGTAAAAAGGAAACTCTTCAAAATAAAATATAATATAAGTATAAATGTAATCTTAACCGGAGAATGCTTTCCCGGTCTTTCCCAACGACTTGTGAAATTGAATACTCGCTTTAGTTTGGATTATGATTTGAATAAGAGAAAAGAGAGATTTGATTATCTATAACTACTAATTAAAAGCAACAATTAAAATAAGAACACAAAAGCAATTAAACACTTAAAACACTAAGCAATTAACGGGAGCAAATAAAACGCGACAATTAAGCAAAATAAGCAAAACTAACTCTTAAAAATGCAAACAAAATTTCTAAACCTAGAATAAGACAAAAGAAAATTTTAAGAAAAAGAAAAATATTTTTTTGATTATTTTTGAATTTATTATGAATTAAAAACTATTTTAATCTAATTAAATCCTAAAAAATAGCAAATTAAGTCCTAAAAATTAAGAAAAATGATTTTTAAACTTAGAAAAGTCTAAAATATTATAAAAACTAAGAAAACTATTCTTAAAATTAAAATCCTATTTTTAAAATTAAAAATGAAAGCTCAAAAAATGAAAATTAAAATCTAAAAGTGCTGAAAATGATTTTTCTGAATGTAAACCTAAAAGTATTTAATCTAATGCTAAAAACTATTTTTTTGTATTTTTAAAAGTTATTCTTCTATTTTTTATGATTTTTCGAACTTAAAACCCTAAGAAAAATGATTAAAAATAATCTACTTAATAGAAAATTATGAAAAATTCAGGGAAAATCCTAAACCTAACAAAGATTAAAGGAAAAATGAGACTAACCTAAAAGCTACACAAATAAGCTCTAAAATAAGCTGGTAAGACTACGGCTTATTAATAAGAAAGAAAAAGAAAAGTGACTATATTAATTAAATGAAAGGAAGGTTAACCAGATGAGCTATTGAAGCACACTGGTTAACACTTAGGACATATAAGCAAGAGGTCGCGGGTTCTAGGCTGGCAACACCCTTTTTTTATTTTTTATTTTTTTATTTTTCAAAACCAAAAGTTGGAACTTATAGAACACACATTTTTAAGCACTTTTTATAAAAACAACATAAGCTGAAAGTGAGAAATAAGCTCTCTAAGAGCTTTTGAAACTACTGAAAACAGAAAGTGAGCTTTTAAGCTCACTATTGCTTGTTTTGACTAAATCACTTGCACAAAGTTCAATATAAGCTCAAATCTAAAACCAAAAGTTGTTCTAGAATCCTTAAGATGTGCACAAGCTAAATTTGAAAAGCTATTCTAACTAAAAACACTTTAAGCTATCTATAATAGATAAACAAAGGTAGCAAACTCAAGAAAAGCTCCAAAAAGTTCAAGAAACAATTTAAACTTCAAATGCTCAATAAGCCAAAGACATAGACTGAGCTTATGAAGAACCAACAACATACCAATAAGCAATAAATTCAAATAAGAAAATCAGATACTACAACTTAAAAGCTAAACTCCATTACCACTGTTTTGGGTCTATTTAGATTTTTTTATGAATTCTAAAAGCAAATGTACCTAGGATATTAAGCTAGAAAATTGAAATTAAGTCTTAACCTAACTTATCTTATATCTAGTCTATAAATCTACTGAGTTTAAAAAGCTAAAACGTATTTAAGCTACCCTAACTTTGATTCAATAAGACCAACAGTATTAACTTATTGTTAATACTGCTGGTGCAATTGACAAATTGGTTAAACCAAAAATGCAGGCTAAAATTAACTATTAAATTAAAAAAGCACGTTCTAATCTAATAAAGCATGTGAAATCAAAAATCCTACTGAAGTTTATATCAAAAAAGCTACAAACACAGCTAAAATTGAAACTAAGAAAAAGTCAGACATAGCTGCACACCTAAGTTACTACTGCTGATGCAATATGCAAAAGCACAAAATCACTAATGCAAGTGACCGTTTTGGTCAAGCCTGCATAACACACTCCTAATGAGTGTGTCTTGACACAATGTAAACACAAAACTAAGCCTAAAAAGCTTAGACCCAATTTTAGCTTAACTAAAAAAATAATGATATCTCCCATGGTGCACAGGCACACCTATTAAGCCATAAAATCTTCATAAACTTAAACTAATATTTCAAATCTACTCTAAACCTTATTAAGTGTAATAATCTAACTATCCAAAAAGAAATCTCAAGGTTCCTTTGACTTCTGGTGGTCAAACAAGACTAAACCAAACACCCCTTTATATAATGACAGATTTCATTTGGGCTTATGAAATTAAATTCCAATTAACAAGACCTTATTACCAGATATTAATTAGCTTATAACAGGCTTAACAAATATAAATCAACAACTAATTAAGCTAGAATCAAAGTTTTAAAGACTAAGCCAATTATTTTTTGGCTTTTTAGTGATTTTTAAGACAAGTAATGAAAATTTAAGAGTTAAGCTACCTAAGCTAAAAACAGATGAAAATTTATAACTAATAAGCACAAAGAGATAATTATAAGCACAAATAAGCAACTAGATTAAGCAAATAAGCAGATCTACACTAATAAGCAATTATTAAGCTATATATTAAAGAACAAAGGAAATTAAATGAGAACTTACTAGAGCTTCCTAACAGAAGCTAAAGGGCTCAATGAGCTTTATCAACAGCGTCTGGCTTATCTAAGATAGCCATTTTTTTATTTATATATAATGTTAAATAGATTGTAAAGTCTTGGGATCCCCTTTCCATTAATGGGATCCCTTGTCATTCTTCTTGTTTGAACAAATGACTGCACATCACCAATCACATGTTCAATTGGGTGATCTTTGTGAATTCTTGTGTGAGGAGTAGTAGGTATTGCATAAGATTGTGGAATGTTTCCCAATTCAATTTCTTGGTCCTCTACTTGTGTGTCTTCAGATGCAGGACTAGGTCCTACCAGGTCTTCAGAAGTAGTAGTATAAACTTCAGGGAGAGCAGTACTAACTTCTCTACTACTAGTATTAATTTCTGGTCTGGTAGTATTAACTTGTTGATCAACAGTACCATTATCCTTAAGACTGTTATCATCATGAGACTTTTTTATAGCATCATTCTCATCTTGTAACCCATCATCAACATCAGTTCTTGGTGCAGCATCACTAAAATATGAAGCATCCTTCCAAATTGGCATTACAATGCAATCTTGATTATCTTGATCTTGTTGAGAAGATGTACTAGACTCAGAAACTCCTTGTATACCTTTGCCAGTAATTAAAGTTTCCTGCAACCACTGGCACATAATTCATTGATTGGGTTAGAGAATCAAGATCAAACAGCCACTTTGGACCATTTCCTTCTATCATAGGCTTATTCTCTAAGATCAAACAGCCACTTTGGACCATTTCCTTCTATCATAGGAATATCCAACAAAGAAACCTTCATCACTCTTTCCATCAAACTTGCCCAAATTATCTAAGGTATTGAGAATAGTAACATGACATCCAAAAGGTTTCATGAATCCTATAGCTGGTTTAAAACCTCTAAAGAGTTCAAGTAGTCTTGTTATGAGGCTTGACTATTAAGACCCTATTCTGTACATAGCAAGCAGTAGAAACTGCTTCTGCCCAAAATGTGGTAGGTAACTTAGAGTCAGCTAACATTGTTCTAGCAGCCTCAATGAGTGTCCTATTCTTCCTTTCAGCTACACCATTTTGCTGAGGAGTCCTAGCTACACTATATTCTCTTTTAATACCTTTTTCCCTACATAAATCATCCATCACTTTGTTTTTAAACTCTGTCCCATTATCACTTTCGTGCTTATTTTTTACTTTTTATCCACTAGATTTCTACTCTTTTGATAAAACATTTAAGGATCTCACTTGTTTCATCCTTAGATTTTAAAAAAAAAAAAAAATAAAACCCATGAAATCTACTATAATCATCAGTGACTACTAAGCAGTACTTTTTATGCATTAAACTACTAACAAAAGTTGGACCAAAGAGATCCATATGCAGCATAAACAATGGCTTAGTAATGGGATTAAAGGCCTTGGTCTTACAAGAGGCTCTGTGTTGCTTGCCTTTAAGACAGGCAACACATGTTTGGTCATTCTCAAATCTTTTTAAGGGCAGATCTCTTACAAGATTTTCTTTGACAAGTTTATTAATATTCTTAAAATTTATATGACCAAGCCTTCTATGCCATAGCATTGATTCTTCAGATGTAGCCTTTGCAACTAGACAAGTTAAACTATCTTTAGGAACTATGTTTTTCATATCAAAACTGTACATGTTATCCTGTCTAGGAATTTTAAGAAGTATCTGATTTTCATCAGGCAACTTAAAATTAGGAGATAGGACAAGACATTCAGAGTCAGTAAAAAGAACATAGTTCTTTTTGTCACACATCTGTGAGACACTAAAGAGGTTGAACTTTAACTCTTTGACAAAGTATACATCATCAAAATCAAGATTATCAGTTTTAATAGTACCTTTGCCAGTAATTCTGCCTCCATATGCTCCTCCACCAAAAGTAACATAACCTCCATCAAAGTCTTTGAAATCTGAAAGATGGGCTATGTTTCCAGTCATGTGCCTTGAGCATCCACTATCAACAAAGCCTTTATCATTTAGTTGTGAATTGCTCTGCACATAAAACTTATGAAGTTAGTTTTCTTTAGGGACCCAAGCCATTACTGACTTGGATCTGCCCCGTGCATCAATGTAGTTATACTTGTTGATAACCAGTGATGCACCATTGGGTTTGATGGGTCTCCAAACCCAACATGCTAAGGGCTTAATAGCATTAAATCCCCTTGCCCTGACAGTATTAACAGTTTGCCTACCAGTATTAATCCTTTGATTATAACACCTTTTTGTTAATGTTGTTCTCTTGTAAAAGGGCCTGTGAACAGTTGATTGTGCTTGATTTTGAAAATATGTCCTTGGTCTAGCACAATGAACTGTTGATTTGGGGTGAGCAGTATAAGAAGGCCTAACAGTATTAAAAGACCTAGCAGTACTAAAAGGTCTACCAGTGTTAACAGACCTAACAGTATTAACAGGCCTTGTAGTATTAACAGATTTTAGGCCAGTCTTCATTAAGACTGCTCTTGGAGCCATATGTTTGTGTGCACTGGAATGAGAGGTTTTAGAATAGTAGTCATTATCCTTCTTGTTATAATTATTTCCACTTACTATTCTTTTCCTTTGTTGGTTGGGACAGCTGTATTGAATGTGATCAAAACTTCCACAGTTAAAGCATGCCTTGTTATTAAACATAAAGTTACATCCTAACTGATTGGATTTTTGACCATTCCAGTTCCTTTGGTTTCCCCTAGGTCTTTGTGACCTGTACATCTCTGCATACCTAACTGACCTTTTAACTGGTTTTTCAGGTTTAACATACTCTTTCTTAGTGGCAGTAGGTATAACAGTTTTCTTTTCAACCTTAGGGTTAGGCTCATCATCATTCTCATCATCTGACACCCAATCTTCAATAATTGGAGCATCATTATTCTCTCTAACTTCCTTAGGTTCTACTTCCCTAACATGATTAGCAGGATAGAAAAACTTTTCTTTCCAATCTTTGTCTACCTTAAGTGAAGACTTAACAGAGCTAGTTTGAGTATCAGTGATTTGATGTTGTTCCAAAGAGTCATCAGTATTCTCCTTAGAATTATCTGACTCTTTATCACAACCAATGGTAGGCTTTAAACTAGAATCCCTAGGACCATACTTATTTACCTCAGGTTCTTTAAATTCTTCAAGACCTGAATAAGATAAGTCTAAAGGTGTTGGTCTATTAAGAATCAAAGGATGAGGTGAGGGGACAGCATGATAACCTACTCCTTTCTTGCTTTTGTCAGTTATCTGACTTTCTAACATTTCATTTAAGTCTTTAGCAGATTTATCAAACTTTGCGATCTTAAAATCAAACCCCTCCTTTTCTTGTTTAACCTTTTCAAGCTCAGTCCTAAGTAATCCTAACTGATATTCTTTATGACCTACACTTCTTTTAAGTAGAGCAATTTCCTCAGAGAAACGAACTTCATGTTCTCTATATTTAACAATTTGATCTTCTAAAGTTGTTAAACCTCTTTTGTATGTAGCTGCTTTAAAACCAGTATCATCTAATTTAACAAGCAAATCATCATACTATTTCTTTAGAGCTTCATAGTTTTTTAGACAAGATTTAGAACAAGATTGATCATTTGTTACCTCAGAATCTGAGAATGCCATAAAAGCCATGTTTGCCTGAATTTCTTCCTCTGCCATGTCACTCCAATCAAATCCAGCACCATCTATAGCACACATTGCCTTTTAGAAGCTCTTTCAAATCTTTACTTCCTTTGATGACTACCTTATTCCAATTTCTGTTGTCTTTACTCATGCTCTGCATTCTCTGGCAAAATGTCCCATTTTATGGCAGTTGAAACATTCTACCTTTGATTTATCATATCCAACAGTGTTGCTTCCATCAATGATGATTTTCCTTCCAGTTCTCTGATAGAACTTTCTTGCCCTCATGCTTAGTAGTGCCATGTTCCACTTTAAATCCATTTCTTCCAAATATCATTCATGAAGTGCTTAAGGCTTCATGAACAATTGAGACCCTTTGTTGAGTGATGAAAGGATATATTGTGGCATCACAAAGCTAGCAGTACTAATTTCAGTACTGGCAGTATTAACCTTTGTGATAGCAGTACTAACTTCTGGGTTAATAGTATTAATATTATTAGTACTGCTTGCACCTGAAGTTGTTACAAATGCCAAGTTTTTATCATCATTGCTTACACCAGCAGATTTCTTAACCTTCTGTTTAACAATTTTAAAATTATTATACAAATCATTCAAACCCGCAGTAACAAAATTAGGTTTGTTCATCCAAACTACCACATGTGTATCCCATTCAGAAGGTAAGCTCCTTAAGAATTTTACATTTAGATCTTCTAGAGGAGTAACCACACCCAGAATTGCCAATCTACTAACAAGCCTTTGAAGCCTGTTAAAGATAGAATTAAGTGATTCTGAGCTTGTAGCACAAAGTTTTCATACTGTTGTTTCAACAGAGTCATCTGTGTCTTCTTGTTCTTCATTCCCTCCAAATCGAGCTTTAATTGCAGCAAACATTGATTGAGCATCAACATACTGGTCGAAGGTAAGTTGACGTTCATTGGGCAGTGCCATGAGCAGTAGACTTCTTGCCTTTACATCATTCTTTTTACACGTCTTTTCTTCAATAGTAGAAGGCATAGTCATCTTTGTTGCTGTTGATGTACCAGTTTCTGATGGTGTTGTTACAGGAATAGGTACCCATGAATTCCCATTCTCTATGACCTCCCATAGAGCATAATCCTGGATCTGAAAATACTGTTTGATCCTGATCTCCCACATCTCATACTCCCCGAGTTTGAGCATGGGAAGCTTAGCCAAAGCATTGTTCTGTGTATTCTCTAACTCCATTACTTCTAGATCAAAGTTTCTCAAAGCACAGGCTCTGATACCACTTGTGGAAACCTAAAACACGTAATAGGTTCTTTGATCGTTTAAGCTCAGGTTGTTTAGACCTTTATCTAGGATAATATCAACCTTCATAAGTTATAAAAACAAAGCGGAATAAGAACAAAGATATTCAACAAGGTTTTACCAAACATTTCAGCCCCAATATTATGAACAACGAATACATACAAAACGCTTCAATATTTTTGATCATAATACGAGTACACTTTGTAGTACAGGTTTACAACTGAAGCTATACTTCTTTCTTTAGATGTAACTTTGATCTCTTAAGCGTATATAAAACCTTAACCATGATCTCCTTTTATACACCACAAGGAGTCCTTTAAAGATAACTATCAAACTTTTAGGATCAATTACAATTATAATCATATACAAATCTTCCTAAAATATAAAAGATATACATTCCATATATATCTCTTTGCATCCTTATCTCTAAGTCAGCAGCATTAACCATCAGCAGTATTAACTTTTCTTCTAGCAGTATTAACTAACACTGACAGTACTAAGTTTGTACTGGCAATACTAACTCCATTAGTACTGTTAGTTATACCTTGGCATTATTAACCCTTGATGAAGATTTATTCCCAACACATTTGTTTTTGTATTTTTATCACTTGGATGGCATTTGGAGGAAATACACGTGACTTGGGCTCATTTGGAGAAGAAACGAATGAGATTACGGACCTACACCAAATCCTTGAAGAAGTATTGCTTACAGAACGTGGAGACGGCGTCACAAGCATAAAGCGACTCCATCGTGATCTATTTAGTGACGGCGTTTGGAATTTGGAGACGGCATCAGGACATGGCCGACTTAAAGAGGATATAGATACATCCACGTAGCGACGGTGTCAGGACCATAATGCGACGCCGTCGCCGCGATACCTCTATATATACAAAACCGATTTTAGGGTTTTAGTGTGTAACTTTTAGGATAACTTTGTATAACTTAGGGAGACGAACCCTAGTCCTTGTAGCAGCTTTATAGGTTGTCTTTAGGGCCTCAAAACCCTATTGTACTACCTTGGATCCATGTTTTTAATCTATAAAGGGTAATTCATCATTAATCATTCAATATGTCTATGTGGTTGTGTGATTAGATTTATCTTCTTACTTCTTTATACATGCGAGGCAAACCCTCCTTTTGTTTTGCTTCTGATTACAGAAAGTTTGAGATTTAAGATCTTTACAGTTGCTTCTTCGAAGATGAATGTGCGAGTTAGGCCTAGAAAACCAACTTTTTGTTTTTGAAACGCTGTTTCACACATCTAGGGAAACACGATACGTGGAAAGGATACCATAACTAAAACAATCTTCATACTACCTAATGCCCCTCATGTGGTTTGATCCCTCTTAAGGTATTTTCACACTCATTTATAACTCCATAGGGCCTTGTAATAGTCTTCATACTACCTTACTTGTGCTTTGCCTTAACGGAATATTAAATAGACGACGGATTCGTGTAAATCATTCATAACTTAGGAAATACTTACACATTACATCACAAGTGTGACAAGGCAACATGATTAGGAGAAACAATATGATAAGTAATGTATGATTAAGTAAATACATTTAATTATCATAAAGTTATCACCAATAGATTAGTTTATCAATTAGTTTAGTTAATAGTTTATCAAACCAACCTCTCAAACCATAGATTTACCTGCTTTCTATAAAATATAAAAACGTAACAGTAATCTTCTCTTAACCCTTAGAATTCTGTTATATCATGATCAAGCCTTCTCAACCTATTCCTCTAGAGAACAATAACAACCCCTGAGTCTTGCCTATACTACTACTATAACGGTTAGGTACTCTGCCTAGGGAGTTGTAAAACTTCTTGTTGAAGTCCTACGACGACCGCATCATTTATATTTGAAAAGTGAGATTATCGACACTAGACATGTCTTTATGATAGTTGGGGGTTAATCACTATAGCCTTGATACCCGACTTCCGTGATCATGGGAGATTGAGATCGTAGGGTATATAGAACAAGGTTCGATGCCAATTTGGGCATGTTGATTTTAGAACCATCATTATAAACGGTAAAGCAGACATTGCACTAGGAAACACCATTTAAACTGTAACAAGAGAATAAAGAGGCTAGTACATCTCTCTCTTTGATTAATCTTCGCATTTTAATTCCGCATTTTGTTTATTTTCTTAAATTCAAATCAAATCATTATTTAACTTGTGACAAATTCAAATTAGTAACTCAAACACTTAGCTCTTGGGACGACCTCAGATTTACCATTCCTACACTATACACGACCGGTGTTCTTGCCCGTTAGTGCGTGTGGAAACCCATAGGAAAGAGTTTTATAAACTTAAAAACTTGTAATTATTTAAATGAATTAATACGCATCACCCTAACACCTCCCGCCTCTATGCGACCCCGCCCCCATTACCACACCCTTACCAACTAGTCCCCCTCTTTTTTTACATATTGTAGTTAGGGAAGCCGACCCTCTACTCCTCCCGGTCTCTTTTTCAATTTTATAACTGTTGGTTTTTGTTTTCTAATATTTTTTATAAATCCCGCATTGTTTTTCTATAAAAACCCCACTTATCATTTTTATACACTCTCTTATACATCATATTTTTTAATCAACTCAAAAAATGTCTCATAAAACCAAAACACCAAAATAACAATGACAACCAAACGTTACAATAACAATCGACCCCAATTTTACTTTACACGGCCAATCAACAACGATTCCCTTCCAACCTGTCAGCTTCACATATCACTGAATGCATTCACAACCTATGTACCTACCTCATCCGTAGACACTCCAATTAATAACCAACAGGCGATGATCAAATGTATCAAACCCCTTGTCTTCATCACCGTATAACCCACCATCTTAATCTTCTCTGATCCAGTCTTTTCATCTTGATGACGAACTCGGGCTGTTATGGGGTGTTGCTTCTCAATCTTATCAACCCTTTTTGTCTCAAGATTCAGAAGGTTAATCCCAACCTCGTTCGAGACGATTCTCCTGTCTAGGAGATGACGACCCCGTCAAAAGGAAGTCTACAAAAAGGCTTCAACAATCCAAGAAGAATGACAAAGATGTAGCGGATCCATTGAGCCCTGCGGAGAGGTAGGTTTGTGTAAAGGCTTAGGTAGATGTTCTGAGAATAGTGTTGAAGGAAATTATAAAGAGGGGCTATGGAATTTTGGACACAAGTAAATCAATACATTTTGAATAAAATAATGAAAAGAAATGTTACAACGATTCCTACAGCAGCAAAATGGAAAAAATAGGATTCGTCCTAAAGTTTCTCAATTTTGTACGGTCTACAATTCCGTGAAACTAAGGTGCAAGATTGGTGCAAATGAATCGTAGTATTATGATTTAGCACATGAAGAGTACCGTGCTAATTATGATACGACCTTCACACGTCGAGTGTTAGAAGATTTTGAAGGATCATAACAAATGGAAAGTGATAGAAATGCTATTCTGTTAGTGCAGATATTACGATATTTAATCTACACTATCTCTTATTATGTTTTGTGAGACAAAGCACGTGACTTGTAATACGTAACGAAAAGTTGCGAAAAGTACCTTCAGAAACGCAAATCATCAATGCATACTGCATCTACATCTCTCCGACGCCTCAAATCTACATCAAGTTCCGATATATTGTTATTGTACCCGACCCTACGTAAATCACGTAAGGTATGTACAAACAACATTAAACTTGTAGGATGATCAAAGAAATAAGTTTTTGTCTTAAACTTTATATTTTTATAAATATAACAAAACAATTTCTCAAAAATTATTTAGACAAATTATTTTTGAATTATAAAGAAATGTTTTATGTGGTAATATTTTCAAATTTCAAATATGGTCATTTCCCCCTAAAACAAGTCTGATTTTCACCAGATTTTACCTTCACCACAAAAAGACAAAAACATAAGCGTCTGTCGGGGCGGTCCCTTAAATATGTCGGCGGCCCCCTTAAATATTGGGCGGCCCCCTAATATATCTGGGGGCCGCCGCTGTCAGACAGTCAGTTTTCAGCTCCTATAAATAGTGGGTCACATCCAACTATTTACAACCTTTTGCACAGATTTTTCAGTTCTTTCTCTCTCTAAATCTCACTACATCTTTGATCATTTAACTTGTTTAATCTTGTTAAAATGTGATCCAATCTTCTATCCTTTCCTTTTTCCCTCATGTGCAAGTGAAGAACTTTCGTCATAGTCAAGATACGAAGTTATGTAGTCTAGTTGGTTCATTTGTAACATTTGTTCCATATAGATCGAGTCCATGTATTTCATTCTTGTGTAGTTGTGTAGATCCGGATAGTGTATAAATTTAAAAGTGTTGATGATGTGTCGGTTAGTATTTCAGTCCTCAAAATACAAGTATGGGTGGTAGATTCGTTCTAGCTAAGATTAGGACTCGACATTTAGCTTAGCGTCGAAAAATAATGTAAGCGACGCAGTTTATGTGTTTAGGCCATAAAACTCAAGGTTTGTTATGTTGGGCCATAAAACATAACGGGTTTGTTTGTTTCCCGAGAAGGAACTCGACAAATCTAGACTTAGTGCCATAAAATAAAAGTAAGCAACTTGTATGATGATCTCCGCCGAGAAAGGAGCTTGTTGACTAGTGAAGTAACTCTTAAGTTGGGTACTCGGAGAGTGGAGTAGGGCGAAGAGGAGCTTCGTGACCAAACCACTATAAATCAACAGTGTCTGTTTGGCATTTCCTACACTAAATCTATTACCGCTTTATTTACATTTATCGCGTTTCCTTTATATTTGCATAGTACTTTGTAGTTAATATTGTGGTTGAGCTTGTATTGTTAAGATATGTGCTAGTTTTTGTAAAACCTATTATCGACACTTCTCATATTACGTCTAACTTGATTGGCGATTTGATACTAAAGATTTAAAGTTATTTAAATGGAAACATATTCACCCCCCCTCTATGGTTTCCACAATTGGTATCAGAGGAGCCACGACGCTCTAGTATTCAAAACAAATGATTTTTAAAATAGAGTACGATCCATATATCAAATTACCCATTAAGGGGGATTAAATATAAAAAGTGTTTTGTTGCTTGATTCATACTAGTTTTGTTGTTAGATATACTTTATATAACAGCTTGAAGGAAAATCTTCTAAAAAGAGTTTGGAAATGTCAATATATATTTTTTAGTCGTAAGAGTAGAAATGGCGTTTAAAACACGTATTTTATGTGCTGAAACAACTTTCTGAAGTCCTACGTCAGTCCATTAAGTCACCAAATGTTTTTATACCGTATTTTTGGGTCACTGGTGGTCGTCCCCTAAATGTTAGGGCGGCCCCCACATATATTTGGGGGTCATCGCCTTTATGGGGGCCGTCTATTTGTTTCAAACAAATTTGGCAAACTTCAAAAAAACATATAAAATCAATTGTAAGTCCGTAGAAGTCGTGTCACCAGTCATTTTAAAGGTAATTGAGTCTACTTTCATTTAAAAATACTTCCAAGTCATTATTCTAAACTTAAGTTAGTCAGAAAAGTAAAATACTACATAGTGGTCCAAACTTTATGTTTCATTTCGACGAAAAACTTGTAATTTACCCTTTCTTTCAAGTCAAGCATTTCTAGTCAATGTATCTTTGAAAAACAGTATATTTATCTTTTCAAAACATTGATCTTGATTAATTTTTTAAATGGGGAGGAAACTATTTTTTTAATAAAATCAAGCTAAGTATACATCGTTGTTTCTAATACACAAAACAACGACGAATATCCTTATGTATATGCTAGATGATTATGTGTGTTTACTTTTGTTTCAACTTGGTTAATAGATATTAATAAGTAATCATTACTATTTGAAATTGACTAATTATATATCTAAACACGTGTGCCATGTATTTAATAAGTAATCATTACTATTTGTAATTGAGCTAATTATATATCTAAACACATGTGCCATGTATGCTATTTGTATGTTACTAGCTTGCGTTAAGTTGCAAAATTGTTTGTGCATTGCATATAGGCATAGATCACTATATTTTGAGTGTAATAACCCATTTAGAAACGAGAGTTAAATAGTTTGTCAAGTGTGTGGAGAAATAATGTCCTATGATCATATGTTAAAACCCGTCAATAAAATATATCTAACACATTAACTCTCATCCAAAAAAATGTCTAAATCTTTTCATCATCTTGCGGTGTTTGACCTTGGGTTGGTTAAACAAAATAAAAGATTGTATTAATACAATGGTAATTAAGTAAAAAAAATGTATTTTTAAACTTTGCTTGTGCTTGCATTGTTCTAACACACACACACACACATAATTATATTCTTTTTATAAACATATAGTATTTTACAAAAGATGTGTGTTGTATTAAAATGGTTAGAAAAATCATTCATACACTAATAAAATGTCAAAAACTATGCATATTATGCATAACAACAAATAGTTTTTCGTACAAGCAAAATATATGACAATCTTGAAGTAAGAAATTAACTTGTCATTATTCATCAACCTCACACTTACAACTAGTCTTAGGATTAATGGAACACACTATGAAAATCTTTATTTGTCTTCTTTAAGAAAAGTGTTCGTGTGGGGTCCATGAAAGATTTTCAAATATTATATCGATTCATTTTTCAAAATTATGATTGATATATTTATTGAATCTAATTGACAAGTTTTTGAGTTGAAACAAGAAAATCGGGATTATTATTTGTCTACATTTAAGACCTATAATCAAACTATAACAAGAAGATTTTATCTTAAACCTACATATCAATCACACTCGATTGATATGAAAATTACGGACATCCTTTTCCAAGTCGATAATGAATATGCATCAGATTCATAACTCACACTTTGTAAATGATATATAGTGAGTCTCTACGTGTCCAGTGGTTGGTTCGGAATATTTGCAAATATATGCATAAATTCACAATGAAGTAGGACGCCGACTTGAATGTTTTGTCAAAAAAATTCAAATAATTTACCTTGCAATGCAATTGGTAAATTCGTTATCTTCGAAAAGCCAAACATGAGCAAATGCACAACATATATAACTTTGCTCAAACAATTCAAAAGCACAACTCAAAACTCAAATTATCTTCTCATCAAAACTTTCTCTTCTTTACCAAGTAAAGCATAATATTTTCTTTCTTCACCAAATGAGGAACCTATTAAACATCTAAGGTTAAGACTAGAGAATTGATCATATTTCACATATCATTATCGTGCTTTCTTTCAATAATTGGATTCGTAAGAGGATTTAGATAAGATGATGATTTTTATTCAAAAGATATTCAATCTCATCATTCAATTAATTAAAATTTGAATATGAACATGAAATCGAGAATTGGATTTATCTAGATCACGAAAATTATCAATCAAATGACCTGATATATGTTTTCGTGTCTAATGTTTAACCATCTCGGTTGTTACATGAATCGCGAAATCGATGCAAGACAACAAGATTAGTCATCGAATTGCAATGAAGATGTTTCATTGAGTCTAAAGTGTTTCAAGGTGTTATTATTAGCTATGATCAAATTATAGATGTTAAACTTAACACACTCTAAGTAGGATTGGTGACTTATGATTTTCCATCGGGAAACTCATATGTACTCCCACTTAATAAGCAAGTCTTGGAGATCTTGTCGTTTCCAAAAACTCAAAGCCATGAACTTATAAATCTATATTAGCTTCTCCTTTTAACCTTATTTCAACACCATATATATCAAATAGTGGGGGAAAATGATCCTTGCCCAAATTTGGCACCTCCACGGATCGATGGATCCTTCGTCTTAGAATCATCTTCGGTTTAGGTAAATCCACCCTATGGCATTAGATTTAAAATATACTCTTCTTGTGAATCTCTTGCTTAATAGTCTAACAAACATGTAACTAACCTTTAGTAAATCATCATTATTTATAGAAACATTCACAGATCTATTGCAGGTAAATAACCTTTATTGAATTTCTTTCATTTAAAAGGGACATGCAAAGTGCATTCTTTGAATATCTCAATATAGAGTATTACACATTGTCACTGCTTAGCATACTCTTAGGTCCTAGTATGACTTATTTTCTCTTCATATCTCAAAATAACGTGCTTGCTCTCTCATTCAACTTAAAAAATTCCTCAACTTCTTGATTAGGTTTATGTGAAACCAAATTAAATGTATGTTAGTTGAGTATATTAGGCTTGTATGAAAGGACAATACAAATTTAATCTTGCTCCACTTCATTAGGTAAATATAGGAATTCTATTTTGTCTAACATAAGAATGACTACTGGAGAACCTATTGCACTAGAAATTTAATTTGACCTAACAGTTGAATTGCTTCCAAGAGCGAAGTTGGTTTCGTAGTATAACCCGTAAAAATGATCGTGTTTAGCCTGAATTGAGCACCACTAGTGATAGTCTCATATTCATTCTTTAATTTGATTAAATGGCTCTTCCTAAATATGCCTAATGATAGTCTACATTGATATACTTTGTATCTCATTAGGAGTGCATAATAAGCAAGTACAAATTAGGTTTCTCCTCAGTCAATCTAGACTACTTGCACCTCACGTATGTGTTTTTGAAGTTTCAAGATGATAACTTGCTCCCATGTAATGCAAATATATGCCTTCATGTTTATCTTGATGCTCAACGTTTATTTACTTAGCTATTGAATGCATGTCTATGGTAAAGGCGTTTGTCTTTTTCTAGAAATTTAGATAATATATCTCTTAGTTTATCTAAATAAAATATGCTTCTAAATGCTAAATGCTAACATGTTTTACATGTTGATTTGCATTTTATATTTATTCACGGTTTTGTATGTGTCATTTACATGACTTAGTGTTAACTGTGCACCTACCCACTTTTTAGTTTAATGTATGATAATGAAGCGTTTAGATGTCATATAGTCTTAAACATTAATTTGTTGATTATTGGTTGATGCATGCTTAGATTAAATTTTCATGTTGCAAATTTATTTATATACTATGATATATAATAATCATATATTATATATATTTTATATTATTTTATATATATATATTTCTATACTTATGACATATAAGGTTTATATATATATTCTCACACTAGAATATTTTTCTTTGCGTCCATGTTACAAATCTAAAAGGTCAAAAGAGTCATAAAATGGTCTTATATCTCTTAGAGTCTTCACTCACACACCCCCTTAATCATCATATCACTTTCTTCCAAATGATCCACTCTTTTGTTTAGTGTAGGATGATACAAAATTCTAATACACCTTCCAAGTAGGTTTGACAACCTTAAATATTTTATCTACAACATATTCAAGTATCTGAACTTGCGATCGCAACGTTAAAGGTCATATTCCCGAAATTCCCTCTATTATAGCCTTTTAACCAACATAAGTTACAACGCTATCCTTTTCTCTTCGACGAAAAACTTTACTTTCTCTTCGACGAAACATTCTTTCTCTTCGATGAAAACATTCTTTCTCTTCGACGAAAACATTCTTTCTCTTCGACGAAACATTCTTTCTCTTCGACGAAAACACTCTTTCTCTTTGACGAAAATATTCTTTTCTCTTCGACGAAAATATTCTTTTCTCTTCAACGAAAACATTCTTTCTCTTCGACGAAACATTATTTCTCTTTTCTTTTTCTTTTCGACGAAAAAATCTCTTTGTCTTCACAGATCACACCTCTTCCTTCGCAACTCAACCACGCCTTTCAACCATGAGATAGATAATCTCCTCCATCCACAGTCTTTCGCTTACACCTTTAAGACAACCGTATACCTCGTCGTGTGATTGTTCTATGAATATCCGCAATGCTTGAGAAGAGCTACATAACTTTATGTGTATAGTTTATCGTACGCTAACCACCATCCGTCTTGACATTGTCAAAATCGTCTTCTCTATCTTTTTTTGTTTTTTTCTTTATTAATTTTTTTCTTTCATGACGAAAACACACCGAAGATTTACGTCACCATTTCCTTCGGACATGTCCTAAAAGAAACATTCTCCAATTAAAAAAGGTTCTGAGATAACCATTGCTGACATTTTTTTCTTTACCCTTAAGAGGCGATCGGTTAAATTATCTTCGTACTTGGTTTAGGAATGATTGGAAAACATTCGTACATCACTTTTTTTTCTTCTAGACTCAATTCTAGTCCGTGGCTGTTCCATTCCTGTGTCGTGTCAACTTATTACTTATCCAAAATTATTTTAAGCATTTTTAATTGGTGAAATGAAATTAAAATTTATCCTCTTACAAAATTTGTTTTTTTTTTCAAGTCCTTAAACTCCTTCCTGTTGGGCGGTCCGGCAGGCCCTCAGACCTTATTCTGGGGCCCCTAGATATATATCTGGGATCGCCGGCAGCAGCTTGTAATACCATTCTTTTTTTAACCTAACACTTCCTCTCTTCTGTTACGAGCTGACGTCTAATCCCAAACCAAACCTATACCCAATATCTCTCTATACATCAATGGGTCATCCTCATATCCCAACACTCATAAGCATCGTTGCTTTATATTGTCCTAGAGTCAAGTATCATTTCATTATGAAATGCGTCTCATTCATCAATCACCATTCTGTATAATCTACCCTCCTTCACAATAAATCCCTAAATAAAACCTTGGTCCATCTCATTCTCTTCTCATACATCTTTTCTTAATTCTAATAGTCTCTTATCCTTCTATAGGGGAATATTCTTCTCACTCTTAAATGTTTCTTCTCTTCTTCTAATAAAGTCGTTTCACTTCTAATAGCTCTTTCTACACTAACATTTCTTCTTCACTTCATAATCGTTCCTTTTCTATTTTTAATAAATTATCATATCTCATAAAGTTTTTTGCACTTCGAAACGTTTCCTTCTCTCTTCTACTAGTCTTGTTACATATCAGAATTCCTCCTTTAATTCCTTGACAATTAATTATTTCATATGAAATATTTAAGAGTTAATCTGCAAAAAGCAAAGTCAACTCTTCGCTAAACTTTCCACTTTCTAGAAGTGAAGAACATAAAGAAGATATTCAATCTTCAAGTGTTATTGAGTCACCACATTGTTGAGTCTCTCATTATTCTTTCACCATGAAAGAACTACCTCCTCATTTCACATCCCATTTTATTCCTCAACATTTTCAACCAACAAAACACCAAACAAACCTTTGAATTTTTTCCCACAATCCACTTTGTTTCGATATGATCACTTGGCACATCAATTATTAGTGCAAATGATATTTCAATCATTTCTGTAAGCCTCTTGTCAACGCCTTTTTTCTTTTGTCTCGCTAATCCTTCACATTTTGTTTTAGCTCTAAGAAATATTTTGGCATATTCTAACCCAAGTTATTAAGTGGCATTCTATCTCCCTTTTAATGGTCATACTCATTAAATATTTGTGTGGTCAACCAAATAAAACGAAATCCCACTCTCGTTTATTAAAAGTCGGTTGAATCTTAGTCCTTAAACATATGTCTCGATTCTTTTAGGTTGATTGCATGTGTCTAGTTTCTAATTCTCTTTCAAAGTGTCATACTTTAGAATCATAACACCTAAAAGTGCATGTCTAGTTCTCCGCTAACATCTTGCTATATATATGTTGTAACCTTTGCCCTTTTTGTGTTCTGAATATTTCATTTATAGTCCTTTCACTATTTGACTTTTTCAGTTTATTCAGATTTTGTACCGTGTTGACGGTGGTGATTTTGTTGAGAATTATGGTGATTTATGGTTTATTGTGATTAATAATCCCTTTTGGAAGGTATTATTGTGTTATTTGTATTCCGGGTGGTTTGACCCGTGAATTTTGAAAAATGCCAAAAAACGAGTCCGACACGTCCGTTAATGTCCAAGTGAGTTTTGAAGGGTTTAAAGTGTAAATATGTCGTGTAAATATTCTAGGTTAATAGAAAAGTATTTTTAAGGTGAATAAAAATGCTAATTAACTTTGGGGTAAATTTTACGGTTGAGTTTTATGAGTATTTAAGTGATCCCAACACGAAAAAAAGACCCGAGGCCCCTTTGGATGCCATAGCAGGTCATGGGAGGTTAAGGGGACAAGGTGGCTTAATTGTAGCTAATGTGTCCCAAAGATGTACACTTATATTCTTCCACTAGACATTCTATGCATTCCATTTTCATTTAAAAAAACACATACTTGTGTGTGTATGGTGCGCCCGACCTAAGCCACCAACAAAAACACATAAAATTTTCAACTTTGATCAAGAACGTGATATTCCGGGTTGATACGAGTATTTGGGTATTCATTTAAACAACGTTTGGGTTGTCCGGTTCGTATCGAAATCTACATTTTTGAAGATTTTCTTGTAAGTTTTCAAATTTAAATTTCGTTTGTCCTTTTGGGTTTATCTTGATGCATAGATGTTAGTTGTATAAGTTAATCGTCGTGAAAATCGATTTTTGGAAACGAAACGAATAAAAAGGTTGTGTTTGGTTCGTTGGAATTAAAAAGGAAAAAGGGGGGTTTTTGTAGTTTTGATGTTGTGGTCGTGATGGTTGAATAATATATATTGCTAGATAGCTTATTTTTTATAGTAGTTTGTATAGCTTATTAGGGCTTATTTTTAAGCTATTTCTTGGCTTATTTTGGGCTTAAATGCCCATGTGACTTGTGCATAATCATAGGAAGTGATTTTGACTATTTTTGTGATTATGACGTATGTTTCTGAATTTTTTTTTAGGCTTATGGTATAACCAATGCGATATTTGCTTATTAGCTTATTTCAAGCTAAATATACGGTATTTTGATGGCTTATGGGACTCATGACCTAACACATAAAATCTTATTTTTAACTTAAAAGTACAATAATATTAAGATTAAGTTCCAAAAACATAAACAAGTTGTACAACCCTTTTTGTTTGTTAGTTTATTTTATAAAAACCTTTTTACACAAACATGGTGACTAGATGTGTGCTTAGATGAGAATATGTGAAAGATGTATGAAAAGAGATAAGAGTTTTCTTACATGAATGTAGAGAAAAGAAGTTTAATAACCCGAAAACGATCTTGTATCAACCCGAATATGACCATAAAAGAATCACTAGCATCAATGAAATCAATATTTGAGATAAAAAAACAAACACTAATGTTGGTGTTGTTTGTCGAATTTATGAAAAGTGTTGAAAATAAGGTTTGAAACCTTGGAAAACGTTGTATAAGCGTACGGGTCATGTCGAAATTTCGTAAAAAGTTTATACTTAGAAATTTTCCTAAAAACATGATTTTTGATTTTTAAATAATAAAATATTATTTTATTATTTTATTTATTTAATAAATTCACTAAAAGACGAAAAATATAATTTTTCTCGAAACTTCTCTAATGTGTTTAATATGAGTAAACGTTTCATTTTTAATCGTATTATGATTATTTTGAAGTGACGAAGGTTACCGAATGGACTTGTCGAGATATATTTATAATTATTAATTATAAATATTTATTTATATTACTTATCTATTTTCCTTAAATATTATAAGTAGGTATTACCGAGTAATGAGATTGATATGATTGTTGGGATAAGACGTCAACCATCACACCACTAAATTGTTTTGGGTAATTGTACAACGC
This sequence comes from Tanacetum coccineum, assembly GCA_026074375.1. NCBI lineage: Eukaryota > Viridiplantae > Streptophyta > Magnoliopsida > Asterales > Asteraceae > Tanacetum > Tanacetum coccineum. The sequence goes on along the minus strand of BQNB010000916.1, from coordinate 85,646 downwards.
GTCTAAACTCTATGCATCAAACATGAAGATTGTTTTGAAAATTAGTGATTAAATTGGGACATTAATTAGACTAGGTCGTGTGCGGGCGTCGTTGCATTTGCTTGTGTGATTGAGATTTGGTTGCTAAAGTCTTGCTTGAGGTGAGTTCTCGTAGCCCCACTTTTTACTGTTTTTTCGTTGGGGGAAAATGATACTCAAATGTGTTTTGAAATGTTTTGAATTGATCTGTGCGAAATGTGGTTTTGTTTTGGGACAAGATATGTGCTTATGACTGCTATGTGAATATTATGTGTTGTATGATTGTTTGGAGCGGATGGGTACGCCTACCCAGCATTTGTGTGATTATTGGAGCGGGTGGGTATGCCTACCCAGGTTTGTGTGTGGTCCTGCCCTAATTTTAGTGCTCCATCTGGTAGGCCCTTTAGGTGCGTAAGTGACATATGGTTATTGATTAGCGATGATGTTAAGGTTGTTTGCATATATTCACTGTCATATAGCACTATTGTCCACTGTTGAAATATTGGCACAGCTTTTGGGTTTAAGGTCAAACCTACGAGCTCACCAACATTATTGTTGACGTTTTCGAGTATCATTTTCAGGTGAAGTGAAAGAAGAGTAGTTTGGTGATTGTTATAGCAGACTTAGAAGTATCCTGAGTGGAATTTCGTTTGAAGTCTTGCTTGCTTGTTGTTTGGTTTTAGTAATTGGATGTTTTGGATTAAGTTTGGATTATGGACCCCTGTGAGGGCATTTGAATAATTGTAAGAGATTATGGATTTTAGTTGCGATTTGGGACATCACTCGAGGTTGTTCGAGGTTGATGGTCTTCGTAGCACTTGAAGTTTATGCAATGTAGTTTTCTCTATTTTGTATCTTGTGTTATGATTGATCATTATGTTGCATTCTCGAGTTTCCGCCATTGTCGGGGTGTGACATATTGGTATCAGAGCCAAGGTTATAGAGAACTAGGTGGATTGGCCTAGACTATAACCTAAGATCCGTCGTTTAATTGCGTATAGGATCTTTGTGCGCGGTGTTCCGCTTTCGTTTGCTTTTGTGTGTTCGCGGTTTGGTGCTTTAGTTATGTCAGTCATTGATATGTGTGAGCTCAATATTGAATATGACTGGGAAAAGGGTGCGAAAACATAAGTCGTGGACAACGTTTTAGTTATAAGCGTATCACAACTCACTCATACTTGATAATGTTGTTCACACAAATTGATGTTGACACCGTAAGGTGGAGTTATGTGTATATCTTGTTATATATAGTAAGATATTCTATATATATGTGAGTCTTTCCACTTACCTAACGTTGCTCATGTTCTCCCTCGTATAGATAATGCCGCAAAAGATGAGGACCCGAAGTGCTGGTCGGCCTGCTGTCGAATCATTAGGAGGGGGAACAGGTGTACGGGTTGGTAGAGATGGAAGGGGTAGAAGACCTAGGGAAGGTAATGATAAGCGTGTTGAGGATTTGAATGGTCAAGGAAACTATATTAACCATGTTAAATCTGATTAAATGCTGGTTTGATTAATTAGTGCAATGGCTGCTTATCTCGAGGCGGCATATCATTCTTAAGACTTAGGCGGTACTTCTAGACACGAACAATCCTGTCAAGATTAACGCATCCGCATAAAGCATCCTATAGTTTAATTATAATCTACCATAGGGAATTAAAGTAGTGGTGATCCTGTTAATACCCTATCCCTTGATGTCCACAGACTGAACGATAGGGTCACTAGGTATTGTGGATTCATCAACATTAAGATTAATTGAATCATCAGCATACGAAACCTTACAAGGGATAACATCAGCATTATTACGATCAACCTTAATTGAATTACATATAGAACCTAATGCTTCCAAGGTTTCCATACGATCTTCATTAGTCAACTCAGATAATAACTCATCATGTTTACCAGCATCAATATCATTAATTAACTTTTGCAAGTCACCCACAGTAGTTAATGGAACTCCAAAAGTGGCAGCAACATCAATACTATACAGTTCTCGGGGCACGTTAATAATAGTAGACGGAGAAACCAAAGGAGAAGATGTACTCACCTTTGGACTACTTCTAAGCTGCATACCAACCCTAGCAGCACCATCTCCAAACGTAGTACCCTTATCACTTGTATTCGACATTCTTGACTGCAACAAGCAAAACGAAACCTAAAAAACCCTAAATAAAGAAAACTAAAAGATCAACACAGCAGCTATGAGATCCACGTCTATCTCATCATGAAAAACATTTGAAGGAAGGCAATAATATAAATACACGAAGGACTATCTGACTTCCATAATGAAAGTCGATAAGAATTAATAAAGATTCCTAAAGAACGAAAAAACACCAAACCCTAAATGAGAGATCGCACCCTAAATCTTTAGAGAAACATCAATCAAATAAGAAACTTGTTAAATCATTATAATCATAATATTAACAGATTAAACAAGAGTATTATATGATATTCGGATCAAGAAAGAAGAAGATTATGCGATCAGAATTGATGGAATAAAGGGAGCCGTTTTTTTGCCCATAAAAGAGGGAGCCGTATCTTTAGGTTTTTTTTTCTTATATAAGGTTATTAAGGGTTTCAAACTAGAGATCGAGGGTCATGTCTTTGACATCGATTTGATACCTTTTGGGCATGGGAGTTTTGATGTGATTATAGGTATAGACTGGTTGTCCAATTATAAGGCTGAAATAAATTGCCATGAGAAGGTAGTGAGGATACCACTACCGGATGGAAAGGTGCTTAGAGTATTAGGAGAGAGACCAGAAGAGAAAGCGAGATTTTTGATGGGTGCTAAGGCTGGTGATATGAACAAGAAGAGATTGTTGTGGTTAGATATTTTCCTGAGGTATTCCTAGATGATCTATCTGGATTACCGCCTATTTGGAAAATTGAGTTCTGGATTGAGTTAACCCCAGGAGCAACGCCAGTATCAAAGTCTCCTTATCGTTTGGCACCTTCTGAATTGGAGGAGTTGTCGGGACAACTCAAGGAACTCCAAGACAAAGGTTTCATTCGACCAAGTCTGTGGCCGGTATTGTTCGTTAAGAAAAAGGATGGTTCTTTTAAGATGTGCACTGATTATAGAGAGTTGAACAAGTTGACTGTTAAGAATCGTTATCCACTTTCTAGAATTGATGATCTATTTGATCAACTACAAGGGTCGCAGTTTTTCTCGAAGATAGATCTTAAGTCTGGATATCATCAGCTGAGAGTACATGAGGATGACATTCCAAAGACTGCATTTAGAACTCGTTATGGACATTTCGAGTTCACAGTAATGCCCTTTGGTCTGACTAACGCACCAGCAATATTCATGGATTTGATGAATAAAGTTTGTAGGCCTTATCTTGATAAGTTTGTGATAGTGTTTATAAACGATATATTAATCTACTCTAAGACTCAAGAGGAGCATGTAGAACACTTAAGGTTAGTCTTAGGACTGCTCAAAAAGGAGAAACTGTATGCTAAGTTTTCTAAGTGTGAATTCTGGCTAAGAGAAGTACAGTTTCTTGGGCATGTGATAAATGGTAATGGGATTCATGTAGACCCTAGTAAGATTGAAGCTATTAATAATTAGAAAGCCCCTAGAACTTCGACTGAGGTTCATTCATTCTTAAGATTGGTTGGGTATTACCGTAGGTTCATTGAGAACTTTTCTAAGATAGCTAAGTCTCTTATTATCTTGACTTAGAAGTGTAAGACTTTCTATTAGGGTGAGGAACAAGAATTGGCATTTCAAACCTTAAAGGATAAGTTGTGTAATGCGCATGTTCTAGCTCTCCCCGATGAACCGGAAGAGTTTGTGGTATATTGTGATGCGTCCGGGATAAGATTAGGTTGTGTGTTAATGCAAAGAGGTAAAGAAATAGCCTATGCGTCTAGGCAGTTAAAAATTCATGAGAAGAATTATACTACCCATGATTTAGAGTTGTATGCGATCGTGTTTGCACTTAAGATCTAGAGACCTTATCTGTATGGGACAAAGAGTGTCATATATATGGATCATAAGAGTCTTTAGCATATCTTTAGTCAGAAAGAGTTGAATATGCGATAGCATCACTGGATAGAGTTGTTTAGTCATTATGACTGTGAAATTCGCTACCATCTTGGTAGGGCAAATGTGGTGGCTGATTCCCTAAGTAGGAAGAAAAGAGTAAAGCCTAAGAGAGTTAGAGCTATGAATATGACCCTTCAGTCGAGTATCAAGGATAGGATATTGGTGGCTCAGAAAGAGGCTATGGATTAGTTTGTAGGATTGCAAAAAGGGTTGGATGAGATGATAGAACAGAGAAGTAATGGAACTTTGTACTACCTGGATTGAATATAGATACCTTTAAAGGGTGAGGTGAGAACCTTGATAATGGATGAAGCCCATAAGTCGAAGTACTATATACACCCTGGAGCTGATAAGATGTATTATGATTTAAGAGATAGGTATTGGTGGCCTGGAATGAAATAGGATATAGCTGAGTATGTTAGTAAGTGTTTAACTTGTTTGAAGGTTAAAGCTGAGCATCAAAGGCCATTTGACTTGCTCCAGCAACTTGAGATTCCCGTATGGAAATAGGAAGGGATAGCTATGGATTTTGTGACTAAGTTGCCTAGGACTAGTAGTGGGCATGACACAATCTGGGTCATTGTGGACCGATTGACTAAGTCTGCTCATTTTCTACCTATGCATAAGGATTATAAGATGGAAAGTTTGGCTAGATTATATTTGAATGAGATAGTTGCTAGACATGGTATGCCGATCTCGATTATATCGGATCGCGATAGTCATTTCACATCAAGGTTTTGGCAGTCAATGCAAGAGGCATTAAGAACTCGTTTATACATGAGTACGGCTTATCACCCTTAGACTGATGGTCAGAGTGAGTGTACTATTCAGACTTTGGAAGACATGCTTAGAGCGTGCGTCTTAGACTTCGGAGGAAGTTGGGATGTTCATCTTCTGTTGGTTGAGTTTTCGTATAACAATAGTTATCATGCTAGTGTGAGATGTGCTCCGTTTGAGGCATTGTATGGTAGGAAGTGTCGTTCGCCAATTATGTGGGCTGAGATTGCAGAAGGTCAGTTGATAGGACCTGAGTTAGTGCAAGAGACAACTAAGAAGATCTCGCAGATTAAGGATAGACTTAAGACTGCGCGTGATCGTCAGAAAAGTTATGCTGATAAAAGGGGGAAGCCTCTAGAGTTTAGTGTAGGTGACTATGTCTTACTCAAAGTGTCGCCTTGGAAAAGTGTGGTACGCTTTGGGAAGAAAGGGAAGTTAGCACCTAGATTTGTTGGAGCTTTTGAGATTATTGAAAAGGTAGGCCCTGTGGCCTATCGGTTAGATTTGCCTGAGGAATTGGATAGTGTTCATGACACGTTCCACGTGTCTAACCTTAAGAAGTGTTTGGCTGATCCAACACTACAAGTGCCTTTGGATGAGATTCGAGTTGATGCTAAGTTGAATTTTGTGGAAGAGCCTGTGGAAATTTTGGAAAGAGAGTTTAAGAAGAGTGAAGGCGTAGTAGGATTGCCATCGTTCAAGGTTCGGATGAAATATGAAACGTGGTCCTGAATTACGTTGGGGAATAGTAGAGATCAGATGAAAATTGATGTAACCCACATGTTTAGTGATGTTAGTATGTTGGAATTTCAAGGACGAAAATTTTTTGAAGGGGGTAGAATGTAAACCTTTTCCCCTTTTTAGTTCTGATTATTTCATTTATAGTCCTTTTTGGATATTTGATTTTGTTAGTTTATTCAGATTTTTATACCGTCGATGACGGTTGATGATTAATTTTTATAAGTATTGTGTTGAATTGTGGTTTTATTGTGTATTATAATCACTTTTTGGAAGGTATTATTGTGTTATTTGTATTCCGGGTGGTTTGACCTGTGAATTTTGAGAAATGCCGAAAAACGAGTCTGACACGTCCGTTAATGTCCAGATGAGTTTTGAAAGGGTTTAAAGGTGAAAATTTCGTGTAAATATCCTAGTTAATGGAAATATTTTTAAGGTGAATAAAAATGCTATTTAACTTTCGGGTGTAAATTTCGAGTATTTAGTGATTCCTGACACGAAAAGAAAGACCCCGGACACCCATAAGATGTCATCCGGGTCAAGAAAGATCAAAGTGGGGAACAAAATGGCTTTTTTCTAGCTAATGTGTATAATACCTTGTACATGTATATTGCCTGATTATTCTTAACACTCCATTCAACTGTCATTTCATTTTCAAAAAACACACATGAGTGTTCTGTGTGTTTATTAGGCCGCCACCTACACCACCAACAATCCATCATAAATTTCAACTTTAATTGAGAACGTGCTATTCCGGGTTTATACGAGTGTTTGGGTATTCTTTTATACAACGTTTGGGTTGTCCGGTTGCTTGTCAAAATATACATTTTGAAGATTTTTCTGTAAGTTTTCAAATTTAATTTTCGTTTGTCCTTTTGGGTTTATTTTGATGCATAGATGTTAGTTGTACAAGTTGATCATTGTGAAAATCAATTTTTGGAAGCGAAATGAATAAAAAAGAGGGTGTTTGGTTCGTGGGATATAAAAAGGAAAATAAGGATTTTTGTAGTTTTGATGTTGTGGTTGTGATGGTTGAATAATATATATTGCTAGATAGCTTATTTTTTATAATAGCTTGTATAGCTTATTCAGGATTATTTTTAAGCTATTTCTTGGCTTATTTGGGCTTATATGCCACGAAAAGTTTCCTAAAATCACTAGGAAAGTTGATTTGATATTTTTTGTGTTATGCGTATGTGGGGGACTATTTTTGAGTCTTATGGTGGTAACCAAATGATAAGTAGCTTGTTAGCTTATGTTTTAAGATTTAATATACGTTTTATTTTTAGCTTATGACTCACGACCTATAAGTCTTTTAGCCGTGGTTAATGGAGGCTTATTGTTGTCCACATTTATTTTACTATAGTTTATGCTTATATATGTAATTGGACCTTGGTTTTGGACTTGAGATCGTTTTTGGACTTATTATTATCTTAATAGGACCCTTGTTGGGGCCTTTTAAAAGCCCAATAAGCGAGATTTATGCCGTTATGAGAGTTTTGACGCGTCTTTTTTTGGAAGTGAAAATGTGTTTACGAAGTGATATTGAATGATATTTTAGGAAAAACGTTTTAGTAAACGTTAAAGATTGAGATTTTGGAGTTTTGTCAAAAAGTGTCAAATTTATGGAAAGTGTCAAAAATAAGGTTTGAAACCTTGGAAAACGTGTATGAGCGTACAGGTCATGTCGAAATTTCATTAAAAGTTTATACTTAGAAATTTTCCTAAAAACATGATTTTTGATTTTAAATAATAAAATATTATTTAATTATTTTATTTATTTAATAAATTCACTAAAATACAAAAAAAGGTAATTTTTCTTAAAACCTCTCTAAGGTGGTTTTTTATGAGTAAACGTTTCATTTTTACAACCGTGTTATGATTATTTTGAAGTGACTAAGGTTACCGAATGGACTTGTCGAGATATATTTATAATTATTAATTATAAATATTTATTTATATTATTTATCTATTTTCTATTGATAGTATAAGTATGTATTATCGAGTAATGGGATTGATATGATTGTTAGGATATGTCGTCAAACATCACACCACTAAATTGTTATGAGTAATTGTACAACGCGTCTAAACTCTATGCATCAAACGTGAAGATTGTTTTAGAAATGGATGATTAAACTAGGACATTAACTGGACTAGGTCGTGTGTGCGCGTCGTTGCATTTGCTTGTATGATTGAGAATTGGTTGCTAAAGACTTTGCTGATGGTGAGTTCTCGTGAGATCATATCACTCACCCACAACCTGGATATACACAAAATTGTTTAGAAAACGTGAAAATAGAACACACCACATAAGCATGCATAAGAAATGCTTTATTCTTTTCATACTCTCCGCCATTCTGTAAATCACTAAGATATTTGCATACTGTTGCACGTGATATATGGAACTGTTTCGTCTATCCCATGTATGCAAGAGGACCTGAAATGAAATTAAGTTGTGACATGATAAGGATTCCCACCTTATTGTGATCCCAGATGTTCAAGACACCATCTTCAGCCGAACTTCCAAAGACAGATGATTTGTCAGGAGACCACTGAAATATATTGTTTAACACGGTGAATAAAGCATGAATAATCCTGTAAAGTGAAAAAATATTGTTTATAAGAAAAATGAAGTCAATACCTGCACACAGAGAACAGCAGCACTGTGATTGGTAAATATGTGTACGGGTGATCCAACCCCATTAGAAGTGAGACTTCGACGATCAAACAAGCGAACAGTGTGGTCGGCGGACCTGAAAAGATAACAAAAATATATTCAACTATCCTGAATGGATGTAAACATAGCTGAAGAAACATATATGTGATTTACGATTTACCCAGTCAAAATCAAATTCTCATCAATGGGGTTCCAATCAACGCAGTGGAGATCAGCACTGTGAGCTTTCTCAACCTGCAAAGAATTATAAAGTCAACTTAAAAGAGATTTCACCAAACCAATATAAACTAAAAATTAACCATTAAAGTCATCAAACAAGCACAAACTTGATTAAACCCCAAATAAGAGTTTATGTGAAAATCACCTTGACAACTGGAGAAGACCCGGTTCTTGCATCCCATAAAATAAGACAAGAATCGTCACCAACACTACAGAATTCTTGTGCACTTCACCACATAGATAACAGAATTCAAACAAACTTTCAGTAAGCAAATTAAACTTGTCATAGCTATTGGTCTACTGAATAAAGAAAATCATGGTGAAATCATAAAGACAGTATAAGATACCTAGATGGGCAGAACTGTACGTCCTCAACAGTATCATCGTGCCCTTTGAAGATACCTCTAGCTTGAATTTTAGGGCTTTCAGTTGGTTTATCATCAGTGCCAGATTTTGGGCTTTTACCACCATTCCCGGAATCCGTTGCCAAAGTTGAGATATGATCATGTATACTCCACAAAACAACCGACTTATCCTTGCCTGCCACAACAGCATAAAAAAAAACTCGATTACATATAACAGCTAAAGGTGCTAAAGTACATTAACTAAAAACACAGATTTGCAAAACATATCACCTCCAGAGAGTACGAATGGTTCACTCTGGCACATAGCAAGAGCAAATTCTGCATTTTCTTCATGTCCAGTCAGGATCTACAAGGTAAACAATATAACAAAATCAACTTTCTGCTATGAGAGCTGATACATATAGATGCAACTACAGAAACCCATATGACCAAGAATATCAACATTTCATATCACAACAAATAACCATCAAGTGTATGACGTGACAGACGGAATTAAGAACAAAACAAAAACATCTAATCTTTTTAATAAGGTACACATAGAAGACTCTGCACCATGAATGACTATATACATAGGTGGCACTTTTGTGTCAGTTATTGGTAAACGGGTCAATTTGGGTTATACCGTATTACCGTGTCTCTATTGGGTAGATTTGGGTTATAGAAGTCATCCGCGTAAAAGTCCCAAATTGTTTTATTTCAAAAACAAGTTTCCATTAAAATATATAGTCTTCAATCATATTTAAACCATTAATGATTATAAGGACTCAAGCGAAGACAAAAAATAGAGTTTATGGTTCGGCCTGAACAGACCCTTTTGACCAGTTACATAACCATCGACCCACCCAACTTTCCACAACTAACTATCTACAACGACCCACCAGATCAGGACGAGACTCTGCAGCTCCCAAGACAGCATGGCGATTGGGCTGAGCTTCAACATCCCAGATTAGAACCTTGTTTCAAAAGCAATACGAACAAAGAATTAAAAAGTCTGATTGATATTTATCATATATCACATTCACAACTAACAAGATATTGGCAAAAAACATAAAGCACGTAAACTGAATACATACATCAGGACTGTCACTGTGCGTGGCTACTATTTTGCTGTTCTGAGGAAGCTCCCTGATCCGATTTACCTTAATAAATTCAAGTGAACGTCAAATACAAATTTCTTCGCATACGCAAAAAGGTAAATAGGATGCATATCGGTCTTTACCTCTCCAGGATGGATAATGGTTTTAAACTTTTTTACGAAGGGAGACCGTGCTTCTTCATTGAACTACAAAACCAGCACTAGTTAGTCAAATAATACAGAAAAAATAGTAAATACGAACTTGGTACTAGTGAGAGAAATAAACAGAACCATAAAACTAAAATTTCGAAACACATTATCACCTGTGCTATGTGTTCAGCAGCTGCCACTCTTGGTTTAACAATTTCACAATTTGCAATCACGAGAGTGTTTGGAACACTACCATCAGTCTGGAAGAGGTAACGTAGGTGAAATTCGTATTAGAAAAGCATAGATCATTTACGTTTAGTAAGAATAAAGGGAGCTTCATTCACCTGTTCTGAAAGGTAGAGTCGTTGGCGATTCTTGTAAGTAGCTTGCTCTAGCAACGGCCCCCATCTATTAACAATAAAAAAAAACTAGCCAATGTGAGTAAGATGCATTTCAATTTTCAACCAAAAATAACTTGTGCAAACAAAAAGTTGGGTGTAGATTGTAGCCTCTACATGAACACCTGAATGCAACAAATGCCTACGAGTAACCCATCTATACTTTATGCTTTTTTTTCAGTTAAAACAACCACATTAGTACATTACTAGTACTAATGACAAATTAAAAACCTTTTAAGAACAAACAAGTCACCACACTACACTACACGCTCAAAAAGCAACACAATAATAGCCTCACTTTATTCACTTTTTTATTTAAGCTACCTTTATTCTTAATCAAGAAACCATGTTACAAGTCCGGTAACCCAAACCGTTCCATTAATAGAAACATACTAAATAATGTATAGCTTTTTAAAGCACAAAGACCCTAAACACTACAACTAAAATTCACACTATGTCTATATCCTAAAGAATATTCAAATTTACTTGTAATTAGCGGTGGAAACGAGCCAAGCCACAGCTTGAGCTAGACTCGTTTATTATTATAAAGCTCGCGCTCATATCCACCGGTACTTTTAATTAACCAATAAGAACAACATTATTTGTGGGCTTATGAGCTTATTTGTGTTTCGTCTTATATTTTATAAGCCCAATTTCCCAGCTTATTTAGAGACTTAGTGGGCTTATTTAAGTTTATTATTATATGATAAACTTATATAAGTCTCAAAATAAGCCGGAAATAATGGCTTGCAAAATATAAGACGAAATGAAATAAGCTCGTAAGTCCACATATAAGCTTAAACAAACCTTGTATAAAGAAAAGAAAAAAGCTAGGGTTTAACAAGTTGTAGTAAATATTACTAATTCTTAAAATAAGCCGGAAAAGTGTGGCTTATGGAGATTGTTTAAGCTTAAATGTTGGCCTATGAGCTTGTTGAGAGACTTGTGGGCTGATATGATAAAGTTATATAAGTCTCAAAATAAGCCGGAAATAATGGCTTGCAAAATATAAGACGAAATGAAATAAGCTCGTAAGTCCACATATAAGCTTAAAAAACCTTGTATAAAAAAAAGAAAAAAGCTAGGGTTTAACAAGTTGTAGTAAATATTACTAATTCTTAAAATAAGCTGTGTTTCGTCTTATATTTTATAAGCCCAATTTCCCAGCTTATTTAGAGACTTAGTGGGCTTATTTAAGTTAATTATTATATGATAAACTTATATAAGTCTTAAAATAAGCCGGAAATAATGGCTTGCAAAATATAAGACGAAATGAAATAAGCTCGTAAGTCCACAAATAAGCTTAAAAAACCTTGTATAAAGAAAAGAAAAAAAGCTAGGGTTTAACAAGTTGTAGTAAATATTACTAATTCTTAAAATAAGCCGGAAAAGTGTGGCTTATGGAGATTGTTTAAGCTTAAATGTTGGCCTATGAGCTTATTCAGAGACTTGTGGGCTGATATGATAAAGTTATATAAGTCTCAAAATAAGCCGGAAATAATGGCTTACAAAATATAAGACGAAATGAAATAAGCTCGTAAGTCCACATATAAGCTTAAACAAACCTTGTATAAAGAAAAGAAAAAAACTAGGGTTTAACAAGTTGTAGTAAATATTACTAATTCTTAAAATAAGCCGGAAATTGTGGGTTATAAAAGATAAAGACGAAATGAAAAAAGCACATAAAAGCTAGGGTTTAACAATTAATTAATTCTTATGGCTAGTGTAATTAAAAAAAGAAACCCTAACGGACCGGCAAGATAAGGAGGGCCAAAGGAGGTTATGGTTAGCGAGCCAATCGTAAAGAATGGGAACGAGTGACTTCCATTGTGTGTATCTCTCGTTCACTGATGCCTCTCCTCCTCCTCCTTTCACGCTGCTTCGATCCTTCATTTCAGGTTCGATTGTTGTGTCAAATCAAGTGCTTCTTCTATTTTTAGCTAACCAAACATTCAGGGGTGTTTGCCTTTTCAGCTTATTCTCAAGGTGCTGAATGCGAGGCTTTTCAGCTTATTTTTCTTAGGACCGAAATTATTTCGGTCCGGTTATGTCGGGTCCGGTTCAGTCTTGAGTATAACCGGACATTATGCTTTATTGGACCGGTCCGAACCGACCCGGACATGGATCGCACATTTCGGACCGACCGGTCCGGTCCGATGTTCAGACCATGATCACCCCTACCAGTAAGTAAACCTCTATTATACACAGCGATGAAAGACTGCTCCTTATCGGTGTAAAGACGCCACGCGAAGTCGAAAGAATGACTCTGTGACATAATGTTACATAAACTCATTTTTTTGACTTATTTTGAAATATTTTGGCAATAAATCGAAAAGTTTCGAAATAAACCAAAAAATAGCCAAAACAAAATAAGCCATAACATGATTATATAAGCCAAAACAAACGTCCTCTTAGCTTTTTATTTTTACTTTATTTATTATCAACTATTTTTTTACATGGTGTTTAGATTATTAACCGGCTAGCATAGAAACTCCGAAAACAAACCAAATCGAACCGGGTTTATTTGGTATGGTTTTCGGTATTATATATTTGTGAAATTCGGTTTTGGCTCGAGATAAAACCGAGAAAAACCCATTTAACGCCTAAATCGAGTAGGAAACTGAATCAAAAACCGATGTAGTATATCAGTTCGGTTTTCGGTTCTTTACTTCGAAGAGTTTCATTTCTAGTTTGGGCCGGTTTTGACATGATATACAAATTTCTTTCACATTCAGCGTTTTGGAGTAATAAGTTTTTAGCAAGGTCATAAATAGCGTGAGGGTGACGTGACGGCATGACCAAGCCTCACGCCTTAGCGGCCATTACGAAGCCTTTGCATTTTTAAGGCGACACAAAATATAAAAAAAATTATATATTTATATATCATGTTCCATATATATCGAGTTTACAAAACGCGTTGTATATAATGAATAAAGTTAAGATAATATACTACATTAACATTTTTCATTTAAAAAACAAAATTTATCGGAGTTGAATCAGACATAACTTGTTTTCTATTGGACAATTTTGTGACGCGGATCTTGAAGTTGCATTTTGGAAAAACACTTGCTTTATTCGGAATTTAGAAGGTGTTGATCTACTTTCAGGCTCCCGAGACACAAATTTGTACACAATTTCTCTTGATGACATGCTAAAGACTTCTCCGATCTGTCTTCTATCAAAAGCTTCAAAGACTAAGAGCTGGTTATGGCACCGTCGTTTATCGCATCTCAACTTCGGTACTCTTAACAAGCTAGCCAAAGACGGTCTTGCACGAGGTATTCCAAAGCTTAAATTTCAGAAAGATCATCTGTGTTCAGCATGTGCATTAGGAAAAAGCAAGAAATCCTCTCTTCAACCCAAAGATGAGGACACTAACCAAGAGAAACTATATCTTTTGCATATGGATCTTTGTGGCCCGATGCGTGTGGAGAGCATTAACGGGAAAAAGTATATCTTGGTAAATGTTGACGATTACTCTCAATTTACTTGGGTTAAATTTCCAAGATCAAAGGATGAAGCTCCTGACGCTATCATCAAATGCATCAAAAATATTCAAGTTTGTTTGAATGCCACTGTCCGTAATGTTAGAACAAATAATGGAACAAAATTTGTCAATCAGACTCTTTGTAATTTTTATGAAAATGTCAGCATTTTGCATCAAACTTCTGTTGCTCGCACTCCTCAACAGAACGACGTTGTCGAAAGACAAAACCAAACTCTTGTGGAAGCTGCTCGCACTATGTTGATATTTTCAAAAGCCCTTCTGTTTCTATGGGTCAAAGCAATCAACACAGCTTGTTATACCCAAAACCATTCTCTGATTCATCTCTAATACAACCAAACTTCATATGAGCTGATGCACGACAAGAAGCCGAATTTATCATTTTTTCATGTCTTTGGTTCACTATGTTATCCAACCAATGACAGTGAAGATTTGGGTAAACTAAATGCAAAGGCTGATATTGGTATTTTCGTTGGTTACGCGCCAGCAAAGAACGCTTTTAGAATCTACAACAGAAGAACCTGGAAAATTATGGAAACTATTCATGTGACGTTCGATTAGCTGACAGCGATGGCTTCTGAACAATTCAGTTCAGGACCCGGGCTTCAAGTTATGACTCATGCAACATCTTGTTCAGGACTCGTACCAAACATTATTCCTCAACAACCTTGTAATCCACCAAATAGAGATGATTAGGATAGTTTGTTCCCTCCCTTGTTTGATGAATACTTGAATCCTCTAACTATTGCTGTCTCTCCAGCTCCAGTAGCTGCTGCACCAAAAGCTGTTGATATAGCCGATTCACTTGTGTCTACGTCCATTAACCAAGATGCATCATCATCAAGTATCCCATCAACACAAGAACAAGAACATTCTCCAATTATTTCTCAAGGTGTTGAAGAATCACCAAAAACACCACTATTTCATGATGATCCTCTTCACGAATTTCTTCATGAAGACTCGACTTTTCATGGATTGTCATCTAATGTGAGACCATCCCACACTCCAATTTAAACTTATTGGTAGATGGACTAAGGATCATCCAATAGAAAATGTGATTGGTGATCCTTCTCGCTCAGTCTCTACCAGAAAGCAACTCAAAACTGACACCATGTGGTGTTACTTTGATGCCTTCCTAACTTTTGTAGAACCAAAGAACTTCAAACAAGCAATGACCAAACCATCATGGATCGATGCAATGCAAGAAGTTCATGGATTTGAAAGACTACAAGTTTGGGAATTAGTGTCGTGTCCAGATAAAGTTAGGTTGATCAAACTTAAATGGATTTATAAGGCCAAGACAAACGAATTTGGCGGGGTACTAAAGAATAAGGCTAGATTAGTTGCTCAGGAGTTCAAGCAAGAGGAGGGAATCAATTTCGAGGAATCATTTGCAGCGGTTGCAAGAATAGAGGCCATCCGTATCTTTGTAGCAAATGCAACCAACAAGAATATGACGATCTTCCAAATGGACGTCAAAAAGGCTTTCTTAAATGGCAAGCTCAAGGAAGAGGTCTATGTTTCTCAACCAAATGGATTTGTTGATTATAAATACCCATCGCATGTGTACAAGCTCAAAAAGGCCTTTTACGATCTCAAACAAGCACCACGTGCATGGTACGACATGCTGTCAAGTTTCCTCATTTCACAACTATGACAACCGTGTCTTGAGCCGGTTAGTCAAACCGATAGTGTTGACCTAAGTATATTATTATGTGTTATAACTATGTGTTTATGTGATCTTATGTGAGTTTGGTTATCAATCTATGAGCGTGATCATCTCATTTTGATTGAATTTATGGTTAATATGAGAATTTCATTTTGTTCACATTTTTGTGACAATGGAAATGATAGTATGATTTTATGTGTGTACATATTATTTTGTGTAAGTATTATGTATTTACGTATTTAATTATTAGTAATTTGTGTAAGTAGAATTTAAGTCTAGGAATCTAGTAATTAGATTTTAGTAGTTATTAGGTTAGGAAAATAAAATATGAAATGAATTTATTTTTATAGTCATTTAAAACTAGTTTTATTTTAAAAGGATGTCAAAATAAATAAAGGTTTTTATAAAAATATAAAAATTAAGGGGTAATTATGTAAATAATAATAATTAAAAAAAATAAAATATATATATATAAGGGTTAATCGGACGGTTAGGAAAAGAAAAGAAAAAATGAAATTGAGTCATAATCTAGTTAGGAAAGTATTTTGGGATTATCTTAAACCTTATTGTAAAGCCTATAATAACCAAAAACCCTCATCCCCTTGTATTTTTGTTGTTCCAACCGAATTTCTCAAGGAGAGAAAAAAAATTTTTAACAAGTTTTAGAGGTGGTGATTTGTATAATCAATTCAAAGTTTTTAGGTAATTCTTAAACCCTTTTCAATTAATCTTCTTTAGTTTTCTTGTAACAATTAAGTGATGGAATTAGGGTTTATTTATATTTTTTGTAAATCAAAGTAATTAACTTAATTAGAAGTGATTAGGGAAAAATTATAAGCGTTTTGGTGTAATCAGTTAGGTCTAGACGCGTTAAAATAGGAATTAGGTTTGAGCAGAATTTTAGGTCATGTTGTTCGATTGATATCTAAATGATGGTAACGTGTTATATTATCAATCTTATGTCCATTGATAAGTTCAGAGAGTCTAGTTTCTAAAAAGTCTGGCTCCGAAAGGTTTTGAGGTCGGGAAGTTAGTTAAATAATTTTTTCAAAAAAGTTGTCAAAAAAGTAAATCTGGGTCAGATTTGGGTCTGATTTTGGGGAGTAAAACACCTACTTAAAAATCAAATTAGGGTTAGCCAAAAATCAAAGGTCATATTTTAGGTGTCTATTAACTTCAGTTCGAAAGGCTAACGTTAAAACATTTTCTAAGTATTTTTAAGGACGTCAAACTTTTTGGTGTGCGTTCAGATCCGAATCTGAGTACTTTGTAATGATGAATTTTTATAAAATAGTTCCAATTAATATTTTTTTTAAATCACAGTAGCTTACAACTCATTGGGGAACTAGGGGATGTAAGGAGAACCATCAATTAGGTGATTTAGTATTTTATTTGTGGTCATAAAGCGACTACAAAATCCAGTCAGAAACTGTGAAATTAGAAGTTAATGGTTAAGGTTATATAGGGTATGAAAATGACGTGGGTGATGTATTTAAAGGATTATAAACTTAATATAGGGTTTAGAAGTCCATCATATGATTATTACATTGGTTGGGGCATTTAGCCTAACTGAGTGTAACTTGTGTTTTTGTTGTGTTTAGATTGTTTGCAAGATTCTGTTAAGTAGCTAAGCATCAGGTGAGTTTCATAGTCTCATTTTACTATGTTTTCTTGGAATGGAAATGATGCAAAGGTCTTAAAATGTTTTAATTGCTATGATTATGTGGTTTAATTGGCGCGTGGACTTTTATGTAGCTATTATATGTTGTTTGCTAAATGTTATGGCTTTGGATCAGGGGTAACATCCCTACCCATTACTTTAAGACAATGTCGTGTGCTTTGGATATGGGGTAACGTTCCTACCCAAATGACGAGTGCTTCGGGTAACGTTCCTACCCATGACTGTGAGACGTACTTTGTGGCTTGGATCGTGGGACACGTTCCGTCCTAGTTATGGTTGTTTTGTACGTATGCATGTTAGCTTGTATAATAGTTAGCTTAACTGTCCTGCCATGTTCTATTTTTATTAATCCCAATAATTGATTTAAAGCTTGAATTATGTGTCGTAAACCTATGACTCTCACCAACCGCTGTGTTGACGTTTTTAAGCATCATTTTCAGGTGAGCATGTTGAGGGTTTTGAAGCTAAAAGTGGCTAGGGAGACCTTAGGATTGCATATGAAGTTTATCTTCTTATTGTCGTTTCGTACTTGTTTTATGGATTCTTCTTGAATGCTGTTTAATTTCTTAGGTTTGTGAGACATGTTAAGTCTTTGTATTAATGAGACCCTTTTTCATTAATGCAAGATTCTTTTATGTAATTTTGTTTGTTTTGTGCATGTAGTTTCTCTATTGTTGACACCATTGTGTTGTGACGATACCCATGAAGTTACGCCTCGTGTTTTTGCCTTGGCGGGGTGTGACAGATTGGTATCAGAGCTTTTAGTTATAGAGAAAATAGGTTGAGTTCGACCTTAGACTTTAACCTAGGTATGTCCTTTTAATAGTTTATTTTTAGGATTAATGTGTTTTTGTAGTATCTACATATACTTTCTCGCTATTCGAAAGACTTTAATTTTTCTTAATTTTTCTCACTACTTTAATATATATATATATATATATATATATATATATATATATTATATTTTCATTTTTGGAGAAACTTAATAGTATATACCATTCCTTATTATTTTAGTCATGTCTCTCTCTAACCGTAATAGAATCTATGTGTTTAGCTATTTAGGCGTTTTTGTATTCTTACTTTCTTTAAGTTTTATTTCGACCTACGGGCTACTCGATAGCTTATGATTCAAAGGCGGAGCCAATAGAGGAAAAGCCTCTCGAGGAACTGAAGGAGGAAGGGTAGTTAGAAGAGTCGTAGAAGGAGGCCGACTCGGATATCCTGTCGGACGCTCAAAGCAGGCCTCGACTCGTGAAGTCGAGTGACTTCTGCGAAAGCAAAGTCAAACCCAAGCGAGGCCCAACATAAGTTTATTTCGTCTTCTATCTCGACGCATTGCTATTATCAATGATTTCTCCTATATATTTTGTATCTCGGTCACTATGTGACTTTTGTTTTCTTTCGGTTGATTTTGATTTCATATTTATATAGTTGCTTAGAGGGATCATCATGTTTGAGCTATATTTGGGTTTGTGTATATGTACTATGTAGTATATGTGCGTTATCATTAAGATGTGTAGTCTTGGAAGTAAGTATGCGTGTGGAAAAGATGCAATAACAATTATGGTGGGCAACATAATTATAAAGGCATCACACATGTAGACTTATGACCATGATTGCAATGATCATTGTTGCTTGTTATGTAGTAGTGTGAGACGTGTTATGTATGGATGTATTATGGATAGTTGCATAGTTAGTAAGCTTCCCTTCTATAAATCGTTTTTGGTTACCTCAGATACCTGTTAGTTCTATTGTGGTGATTCTTAAGTTGGTTCGTTTGCTCAACATTTCGTTCGGATATCTAACTCTAAGTTTAGCATCCTTTGTTCGTACCATGTTGGTACGGATGTCCTATTTTTCCTATTCGGTATCGTGATATATATTGATTATCTGGATCTGTTTCCTTTGGATACTAGTATGTTTCGTTGGTTATTACTTTCATTGATTACTCGTATGAATATCATATTGTTCTTTTGAGCACTGTTGGTTCGTGTCAAGTCAGTACGGATATTTAATCTCTTCTTTATACATCATTTGGATTTCGTAACATGTTTGTGACATGTTAGTATCGATGCTTTTCTATGGTTATTATTTTGATCGTTAGTACGAATGAGTCTTTACGCCCTTCGTTTGGTTTGCAATGTCTTTGCATGAATTTCATTTATGTGTGTTCGTTCGACTGTTATTTTGGTTATATGGTTCTTTGGACTACCTTTCGCTTTCAAAACAATAGATTTGTGTTAGAGTACTTATGGTGTTTTTACAATCCCTTTTGACATTACGATGTCATTTGATTGAGCTATGATTTTTATAAAGTGTGAAAATCCTTTTTGAAGTAACTTTGAAGACGTTTAGGAAAAAAATTGTTTTTGGTAGGTTTAGGGCGATACTACTTTTATAAAACGTCTTAAACTTTTATAAAAGTTGTGTCTACAACGATTTTATGAATTCAATGTGATATTGGTTTGCTGTCAGAACTATTTATAATATAATCTTTACGAAATAAACCTCCTACAAATTTTATAAGATTGTCCCTTTATTTTATTTACACTAATAAGTATGTTTTAAATATTTTATACGAGTAAGACGAGATACTACATTTATATAACTAACTCTTGATTTTATAAAAACTATGAATGAGTTTAAGAATATTTATAATTAAAGTGACTTAAAATATCCAAAATTATTTTCTTATATAAGATGACTTGTATATTTTAAAATGAGTAATATGTTTAAAATATTCTCTATGAAAACAATGTTTAATTGGTTCTTTCGGATAAAGTCGATTATTGGTATAAGAATATCGTCTTACCCATTTATCGATCTTGATACGTATCATTCTTTTCTCATTGTGCGTTTTGTTGAGTCTTTCATTTGCGTTCCCTACTGGTACAGATATTCTATCATTCTCTTAAGGATTCTTATGACATATGATCCGCGTCTATTTTCATCGGCAAAATCCTTTATATGTTTTCTAGTCTTTGATTCGACATTCGTCTGTTACTCTAATCGATATCTCGTAACCCTTTTGAGTTCGTTTGATATATACGTTTTATTCGATCAAGTCACTCTCTGTGGGGAGCACCTGTATTGTTCGTAGAGAAGAAGGACGGTTCATTTTGAATGTGTGTAGATTATCGAGAATTGACTAAGTTGACCCTTAAGAACCGTTAACCTCTCCTCAAGATCGACGACTTGTTCGACCATTTACAAGATTCTCGTTATATGTTTAGGATATATTTTCAATTTGGTTACCATCGGTTGAGAGAGCACGAAGGAGGTATTCCAAAGACCACATTTAGGACGCGGTATGGACACTTTGAGTCTACGGTTATGCCTTTTGGGTTGACCAATGCATCAGCGGTTGTTATGAACCGGGTGTGCAAGCCGTATCTGGACAAATTTGTCATTATGTTCATTGACAATATTCTCATATACTCGAAGTCTAAAGAGGAGCATGAAGTACATTTGAAGGTTGTGTTGGAGTTGTTGAAGAAGGAGGAGTTGTTTGCCAAGTTGTCCAAGTGTGAGATTCGGCTACAAGAAGTATATTTCTTCGGGCAAGTAGTCAACAATAGTGGTTTTCACGTGGACCCTAGTAAGATAGAAGTAGTGAAGAATTGGAAAGTACCTAAGACACCAACCAAGATACGATTGTTCTTAGGATTGGCAGGTACTATCGACGTTTCATTTCGAACTTCTCGAAGATTGCATAGGTATTGCGACAGTTGAAGATCCATGAGAAGAATTATACTACACACGACCTAGAATTTGGAGCAATAGTGTTTGCTCTTAGGACTTGGAGACATTACTTGTATGGAACAAAGAGTGTTATCTACACGGATCATAAGAATCTTCAGCATATATTTGACCAGAAGAAGTTAAATATGCGAAAGAGAAGTTGGGTGTTGAATTTCTTAGTGACTACGATTGTGAGATTCGCTACCATCCGGGAAAGGCGAACATCGTGGTAAGAGCACTGAGTAGGAAGGAGCGAGTGAAACCTGGACGTCTACGAGCAATGGCTATGACCATTCAGTCTAGAGTTAAAAGGATGATACTGGCAGCCCAGAGTGAGGCGTTCAAGGAAGAGAACAAGCCAGCAGAAAGATTACACGGTTTAGATCAACAAATGGAAAGTAAGGAAGATGGTGGTTGTACTTTATGGACCAACTATGGGATCCATTGGTAGGAAGTGTAAGGACATTAATTATGGATGAGGCACATACATTGAGGTACTTGGTATATCCGGGAGTGGATAAGAGGTACCATGACCTTGGAGATATGTATTGATGACCAAACATGTCAGTAAGTGTTTGACAGACTCAAAGGTGAAAGATGAACATCAAAGACTATCAGGTTTGCTACAACAGCCAGAGATACATAAATGGAAATGGGATAAGACCACCATGGAAGTTATTACAAAGTTGCCAACATCTGGTAGTGGGTAATAGTCGATAGACTGACTAAGGTACGCACATTACATGGTAGTACGTGAAGATTTTAAGATGGAGAAGTTGGCAAGACTTTATATTGATGAGTTAGTAGAGAGATATGGAGTGTCGCGTTGATCATCTCAGATCATGATGGAAGAATTCTTTTGCGATATTGATAAACATTATAGAAAGTCTTAGGAACGCGATTGGATATGAGTACGGCTTATCATCCTCAGACGGATGGACAAAGTGAGCGTACAATTCAGACATTGGAGGATATGTTAAGAGCATGTGTGATCGACTTTGGTGGCAGTTGGGATGTCTACCTATCGTTAGCAGAGTTTTCTTATAATAATAGTTATCATTTGAGTATTCGATGTGCTTCATTTGAAGCAATGTATGGAAGGAAATGTAAGTCGCCTGTTTTATGGGCTGATGTTGGAAAAGTAGGTTGATTAGATCGGAGTTGGTGCAAGAGACAACTGATAAGGTAGTTTTGATAAAGGAAAAGCTCAAAGCGGCGAGGGATCGTCTAAAGAGCTATGCTAGTAATAGGATTAAACCTTTAGAGTTAAGGTTGGTGATCGAGTGTTACTAAAAGTATCGCCTTGGAAGGGCGTGATACGTTTTGGAAAGTATGGTAAGTTGGCACCAAGGTAAGTGGGACCATTTGAGATCCTTAGAAAGATCGACCCTGTAGCTTATAAGTTGAGTTTGCTTGAAGAGTTGAGTGAGGTGCATGACACGTTTCATGTGTCAAAGCTGAAGAAGTGTTTAGCTGATGCAAATCTGCATGTGTCATTAGAGGAAATTAAGATTGAAAAAAACCCTTTGTTTTATTGAAGAACCCGTAGAAATTATGGATCATGAGGTTAAGTGGTTAAATGTAGTAATATTATGATAATTAAGGCCTATTTGAACCCGAAGCGAGGTCTTTAGGACTTCAAGTAAACGAATTATCCACACTTGTTCATTAAGCAAGTTATCGTTGGTAGTATTGGTTGAAGTGGGGTACATAAGGTTACTGGTAGACCTTAGGGCATCCTTAAATGTTCTTATGTGTTTGGTTAGAGTTATATTTTGAATAAACTTGAAGTCGAGTTGATTCTTCAAAAATGTTGAGCTTTGTAACAACTCATAACTTGGTTTCAAGATAGTTCTTGTTTGATGAGTTGCGAGGTCAGGTTATGAATGACATTGTTACACAACTTAAGTTTTTTTTGATGAGTTTCCTCAAAGGCGGGAGTGATTCATGTAGTTGAATGTTTCTTTTCGTTTAGAGTTGTTATGTTTTTTTGAACCCTTATATGGGCAAGCAAAGTTAAGTAGTAGGTTTCCGATTGTGAAAGTTGGATGAGATTCAAAGTGTGGCCCTAAGTTCACGTGGGAACGTAAGGACCATATGAAAGCTAGGTATCCCCAATTGTTTGTCGATAATGCTAGTGAATCTAGTAGTTAAATCTCGGGATGAGATTTCTTAAAGGAGGGGATACTGTGACAACCGTGTCTTGAGCCGGTTAGTCAAACCGATAGTGTTGACCTAGGTATATTATTATGTGTTTATGTGATCTTATGTAAGTTTGGTTATCAATCTATGAGCGTGATCGTCTTATTTTGATTGAATTTATGGTTAATGTGAGAATTTCATTTTGTGTCATATTTTTGTGACAATGGAAATGATAATATGATTTTATGTGTGTACGTATTATTTTGTGTAAGTATTATGTATTTACGTATTTAAGTATTAGGAATATGTGTAAGTAGAATTTAAGTCTAGGAATCTAGTAATTAGATTTTAGTAGTTATTAGGTTAGGAAAATAAAATATAAAATGAATTTATTTTTATACCCATTTAAAACTAGTTTTATTTTAAAAGGATGTCAAAATAAATAAAGATTTTTTTTTAAAATATCAAAATTAAGGGGTAATTATGTAAATAATAATAATTAAAAAAATATATATATATAAAAAGGGTTAATAGGCCGGTTAGAAAAAAAAGAAAAAAAAAAGAAATTAAGTCCTAATCTAGTTAGGAAAGTATTTTAGGATTATCTTAAACCTTATTGTAAAGCCTATAAATACCAAAAACCCTCATCCCCTTGTATTTTTGTTGTTCCAACCAAATTTCTAAAGGATAGAAAAAAAAATTATTTTTTTATTAAGATTCAAGTTGGTGATTTGTGTAATCAAATCAAGGTTTTTAGGTAAGTTCTTAAACTCTTTTCAATTAATATTCTTTTTAAAATTAATGTAACAATAAATTGATGGAATTAGCGTTTTCATATTCTCTATAAATTAATGATGTTAGACTAATTAGAAGTAATTATGGATGAATTATAAGCGTTTTGGTGTAATCGGTTAGGTCTAGAACGCGTTAAAATAGGAATTAGGCTTGAGCAGAATTTTAGGTCATGTTGTTCGATTGATATCTCAATTATGGTAACGTGTTTTATTATCAATCTTATGTTCATTGATAAGTTCAGAGAGTCTAGTTTCTAAAAAGTCTGGCCCTGAAAGGTTTTGAGGTCGGGAAGTTAGTCAAATAATTTTTACAAGAAAAGTTTTCAAAACAGTAAATTCGAGTCAGATTTAGGTCTGATTTCGGGGAGTAAAACCCCTACTTAAAATTCGAATTAAGGTTATCTAAAAATCAGAGGTCATAGTTTAGGTGTCTATTAACTTTAGTTCGAAGGACTAGCGTTAAAACATTTTCTAAGTATTTTTAAGAAAATCAAACTTTTTAGTGCACGTTCAGGTCTGAATCTGAGTACTTTGTAAAGATGAATTTTTATTAAATAGTTACACTTAATATTATTTTTTTATAAAAAATCATAGAAGCTCACAACTCATTGGGGAGATAGGGGATGTAAGGAGAACAATTCATTAGGTGGTTAAGAATTTTATTTGTGGTCATTAAGTGACTATAAAATTCTGCCAGAAACTGTGAAATTAGAAATTAATGAATAAAGGTTTATAAGGTATGAAAATGATATGAGAGATGTATTAAAGGATTTATAATCTTAGTATAAGGTCTAGAGGTCCATCATATGATTGTTACATTGGTTGGGGCATTTAGCCTAACCGAGTGTAACTTGTGTTTTTGTTGTGTTTAGATTATTTGCAAGATTCTGTCAAGTAGCTGAGCATCAGGTGAGTTTCATAGTCCCATTTTACTATGTTTTCTTGGGATGGAAATGATGCAAAGGTCTTAAAATGTTTTAATTGCTGTGATTATGTGGTTTAATTGGCGCATGGACTTTTATGTAGCTATTATATGTTGTGTGCTAAATGTTATGGCTTTGGATCAGGGGTAACGTTCCTACCCATTACTTTGAGACAATGTTGTGTGCTTTGGATCGAGGGTAATGTTCCTACCCAAATGACTAGTGCTTCGGGTAGCATTCCTACCCATGACTGTAAGACGTACTTTGTGGCTTGGATCGTGGGACACGTTCCGTCCTAGTTATGGTTGTTTTGTACGTATGCATGTTAGCTTGTATAACGGTTTGCTTAATTGTCCTGCCATGTTCTGTTTTAATAATCACCATAATTGATTTATGTGTGTCGTAAACCTACGACTCTCACCAACCGTTGTGTTGACATTTTTAAGCATCATTTTCAGGTGAGCATGTTGAGGGTTTTGAAGCTAAAAGTGGCTAGGGAGACTTTAGGATTGCATATGAAGTTTATCTTTTGATTGTCATTTCGTACTTGTTTTATGGATTCTTCTTGAATGCTGTTTGATTTCTTAGGTTTGTGAGACATGTTAAGTCTTTGTATAAATGAGACCCTTTTTCATTAATGCAAGATTCTTTTGTGTTAAGGTATTATCATGACACTTTGTGTCCAATTATGTTTTGTTTTGTGCATGTATTGCCTCGGCGGGGTGTGACAACAATATTCCCCCAAAGGTGCAGTTGATCCAACACTCTTCACACGGAAAGCAAGAAATGACTTATTACTGGTACAAATTTATGTTGATGATATAGTATTTGCATCAACTAATACTGCTTTGTGTAATAAGTTAATCAGATGACCACTAAGTTCAAGATGTCAATGATGGGGCAGATGTCATTCATTTTAGGATTACAAAAATTTCTCAAAGTCGTAGAGGCATCTTTCTAAACCAATCAAAATATGCTTCTGAAATCATTAAAATATATGGTTTGTTAACTAGTGATTCTGTAGACACACCTATGGTAGAAAAGAATAAACTGAATGAAGATCTACAGGGGACACGAGTAGATGTTACACTTTACCGTGACATGATTGGATCCCTCATGTATCTGACGTCTAGTATACCTGACCTTATTTATGCAGTCTGCTTATGTGTCTGGTATCAGGCAAAGCCTACTGAAAAACACTTAAATGCGGTTAAGCGGATCTTTTGATACCTAAAGGGAACCATTAACATGGGTCTCTGGCACTCGAAGGATACCGATATGTCTCTAACAGCATATTCAGACACAGATCATGCGGGGTGTCAGGACACTAGACACAGTACATCAAGAAGCGCTCAATTCTTAGGTGATAAACTTGTTAGCTGGTCTTCCAAGAAGCAAAAGAGCACTGCGATTTTGAGTACAGAGGCTGAATATATTGCCTTATCTGGGTGTTGTGCTCAAATCCTATGGATGCGATCACAGCTAACAGACTATGGGTTTACATTCAATAAGATTCCTCTGTACTGCGACAACAAAAGTGTGATTGCTCTATGCTGCAACAACGTTCAACACTCTAGAGCCAAGCACATTGATGTATGCTACCATTTTATAAAGGAGCAAGTGGAGAATGGAATAGTAGAACTATACTTTGTTCGGACGGAATATCAACTGGCTGACATCTTCACCAAACTGTTGCCAAGAGAAAGATTCAACTTCTTGATCGAAAAGCTTGGTACGAGAAGCATGTCTCTGAAAACGCTAAAACGTCTGACAGAACGAGTAATGGTGGTAACTCGTGAAATATCCTATGTATTATATGTATATAAAAAAAATCATAAAACCAAAAAAAAAAGATTTTTCATTTTATATAAATTTTTCAAAAAGAAAATATAAAAATATAAAACCAGAAAAGAAAATAAAAAATTAAAAAATCAGAAAAATACAAAAACAGGTTTTTCATGACATATTTTCTAGAATCGATAATATTTACGGCCTTAGAAATGCCATTCAATAATGACACAAAGTTGTAAATAAAGTTCGAATAGAAAATATGTCATATGGCTTGCTATTATTTCAGATAGCAACCAGTCTTCAATTTAAAGGCAAGTATTTTGTCAAAAAGAAAACTTGACCTCACAACGGGAAATTCATTTTTCTTGGGAATGAATTACTTCATATTCATTCAAAGGCTTGCGTTTACTTTGCAACATAACCCGTGCTTCCTATATCAAATAAGTGTACGTGTCAGTGCATTTATTTATGTAAACAAGAGAAATCTTGTTTTTAATGGTGTTGTTTTTTTATGAAAAATAATTAAAAATATCAGTTTTTCATCTGAAAAGATTTTTAAAAGAAGTTTCTATCACTCAAACAATGTCTACAACTCTTTAAACAGAAAACAGGACTTCCTTTACATCTCGCTCTTTACATACTTTTACAGAATGAGTGGTGATATCGACCACTTTTTATAAGACTTAACATCGTTGATTTTTGTAACGTATCAACGAATAATCTATCCTTCCAAGTAATTCCTTCGGTATAAACTTCTTTTGAACCAACTATTTTTCTTCCTTCTCTTTTTTTTGCAATACATCATAAATCTCGGTTTTATTTCACCGTCTTCACTATCATAATTTATCCGGATAATCTTTTCCTTGTAACACTTCTTCTTCGGACATGATTCATAATCGCGAAATTAGCAAAACTTATGAGCTACATATTTTTCCCATTGCATTGTGCAATTTCCTGACCATTATAGAGATAGAAAATTTTCACTTTGTCACAGGAAATATAAAACTTTACACGAAATCAACTAGCAACTTTGATTAAAATAGGCTTAATCTACACGAAAGGCTAAGGTGCAAAGGTGTAACGAAACATATAATATGGTGTAGAAAAAGAAAGTAATGGCTCAGCAGGTTGTTCTAGGGGATCTTACTCTAAACAAAGGGTTACACGGGATTTAACTAACTAGTGCAGTTAGATAATTTTACGACATGTAGGCTATTTAGTTTAATCCTAGAAATTTATCAGTTGAACATGTTCCTCCATCTAAATCCATAGTACTAATCATTACGGTCTCGAGTGATATATCAGGCCAAGTTCTAAAGTCCACTACATCACCGGCACACTCATAATTTTGTGGAATTTTTAGTAAGCAATTAGAAATGGAATAGGCTTAACTCTCATAATATGTATCAAGGGTTATAATGCGCTAGGTAATGTAACTAGTGATTTTTATAAAAGTCATGCTAAAAATTTTAAATTTGGCCTATTTTTGAGCACTTTTAAGCTCGTAGCATGTTATTTTGTAAAATAGAAGAAAAGTACGTTCTAATTCTCCACCCCTCCTCTTAAATTCTACAACGTCCTCGTTGTATAGTTAAAACAATAAATAATAAGGGAAAATAGAATTAGAACGGAAAACTCCCTGATGTTTTGCTCGTGATAATTCTCCAATATGAGTTCTTGAGCAAAAGGTGTGTTGACTAGGGCTTCAAAATGCCCGGATAAGTTCAACACATGTCTTTTTCAGAATATATCATATCATAGTTTCATCAAGGTCCTGCATAAAAGATTAGAAGACAAGTGCAATTTCTATCTCACTACAATGGTACAAGAAAACAATTAAACACACAACTGTACAGGGATCAATAGGCCGTATCCCAAACCCTAGGATGCGCCGTATGGTTCCTGTAAAAAAATTAAATACTGGAAATTAAATATTAAGTTTTAAAAACTGATAACGTCCAGACATGTCTATACGCCGTATCCAGAGGGGTTCGATACGTCGTATAGAGTGTCTGGGGAGACAGACTCGTGCGACAAACAATTCAAATGCAACAAACAACTAAAATGATCGGGTTGTCTCCCGGGAAGCACTTTTGTTTCAGCTGGTCTTTAAGTTTGACCTTTTTTTGTTGCAACACTTCTCATTCATCTGGTCCGTGTTACCTTCCATCCGCGATCTTTTCTGTTGAAGAGTTCGTGGTAGATGCAAGACATGCTGCCAAGAGATCTTTCAATAGTATTAATTTTGCTTGGACTTACAGTAACAAATTTTTCATCATTGCCTATCGAATGTCGTACGAATGTGAATTCTTTGGTTCTGCACAGTTCGTCTGGGTTGTCGATGTTGCGGCCAGTAGGGATTGGTATCGGAGAATATTCCTTATTAATAACTTCGTAGATGTCTTTTGCTTCTTGTGGGTCTAAATAGGGTTTATAAAATGTATCCGAACATGTCTTTTTGGTGTTTTCCTCGCATGGTTCTTTGTATTCGTCGAGGTCGCAAATCGTTCCTTTCTCCCATAGCCCATTTTTGGTATATTTGTCAATCTCCCAATAGTTGTCGAATTTTGATGCCAGCCAATATATAAATTCAAAGTAATCCGTTCCGTTGTCCAGGTCATCGGGGATTTTACTATTGCAAGTATGCGACAATGGGTAATATGGGTAATATTTACAAAAAAATTTATCATTTAGATCACTCAAAGTAATAGTCGTTCTATTTATTTCATTGTTCCACCATGTCTCTGCGTCTCCACTAAGTGATTTCGAGAAGACGTATAATCGTAGTTCATTCTTTTCCACATTAGGCATCTCAATCAATTCGGTTATTTCAAGCACCTTTGCAATGTGGCCGGTAACGTCTCCTCCGTTCATACATTGAAGCAGTTGTCCTGCAATACTTTCAAAAATTCATCATCGAATTTTAGTTCGGGATTTACAATCATCGGTGAGTTAGTATGCTCTCTATTCCCATTCTTTATGTCATCAAGGCTTGTCATCATCCAGAGTCGTAACCAGCAGTTACCACTTTCTCAAAAATGAAGGAAAACGTTAGTAGGATATAGAAGTTTAAGCGTGATGTTTATTGAACTGTTGTTATATCAGTTGACAAATTTGCCGTATCCAATTGATATTAATATGCCATATAGGTCTGTTGAATGTCAATACGCCATATTGTTTAGAAGAACGGATACGCCGTTTAGGCTGTAAAACTTAATACGTTGTTCTAGGAAGAAGGTTTGATACGTCGTATCCAACTGGTGGATACGGCGTATCAGGTGATCAGTCAGAACAGAATACTATTAAAAACAATTAAATACGGGAATTTAAACACACAATGCGAATAAATACAAACATAATTAAATAATTAGATTACACTAGACTAATTAATGGTTAGAAATACTAATAAGAATAAGGTTTAATTAATTCACTCCCCGGCAACGGCGCCAAAAACCTAATGTGCTGTCGTGTAGGGTCAATTATATGATTATCAAGTTTTAAATTTATATTTAGCCGACAAACCTAAAACAATACTTTAACGGGCAGTGTACCCGGTCAAGATGGAGTTTCGCGGTAAGTAGGGTGTCGAACACTAAGAGTGAAACATTAATCCTATATTCTATCAGTATTTTAATTAGTTTCAATTAGTCTATTTACTGATTAAACCTATGCTATATACGTTGTCTAATGATATGGGGGGTTTTCAGCCTGAGAGACTGGCACATGTTTAGTGGTGACAAATATTAATTCAATAAACAATAAACACAAAAGAAGAAAATTAGAAGATAAAAAAGTGGTACAAGCCAAATGAGAGAAAACTGTATTAGCCATATTAAATCCAGTTCAATGTCAGTTTGTTTGTTTTAGTGAAATGATTTACTTATCTCGAAGCGGCATATCATTCTTAAGACTTAGGCGGGACATCATCCTAAGACCTAGACACGATTAATCCTATCACAATTAAAGCATCCGCATAAAGCATCCTTTAGTTTAATTATAATCTATCGTAGGGAATGAAAGCAGTGGTTATCCTGTTAAAACCCTAGCCTAACGGGACTTTACCCACTTATTGTTTGACGATGTTTTATATATCGGTAGTCCACTATTCCAATCTTTATCAGTTAATTAAGAGCATGATTGCTGAAACATAAATGGGTCACCTTCCGGTCCAACTAAGCTCATAATTCAAAGACAAAGACAGAACGTTATTTGTGATCCTATTGGTCCAGTAATATAAAACACGATATGGAGAGCTATCCTGATATCTAGATTACTTTTTAGGTAGACCTAGTTGAATGATAGGTCGCATATTCAAACACATAAACAAGGATGAGGTGATAAACATAATTAAACAATCAACGATAAATTAAGAAATCGATTTTAAAACAAACCAAACATTGAACTTTCATTAAAATGGCTAATACCCGAGGGTATTTGCCCACAACTATTGTAATTATACAAGTGTAATGAAACAATTGAAATCGAACGATTAAGAGAGTAAAAATTACACGATGTCTTCTATGGATTCGTGATTAATGCTTGACCTTGGTGGCTGATCTTCTCTTCTAAAATTCGTCTTTTAATGAGTATGGTATATAGAATATGATATTGCACACTGAAAACTCATTTTTGAGTCTTCTATTTATAATGTCCAAAAAAGACTCGATACGTCGAATCTGGCTAGGTCGATACGGCGTATAGGGCTGGATTCCTTAGAGTACGTGCTACGTTCTCAATCAATCAGTGATATATTCCTAATTTACTTTATACTGTATCTTCGAATAGTTATCTTCATGGATACGACGTATGTAAAGAGAAGGGATGCGCCGTATTAAGAATTGGTCAAACGCGTTTTCTTGTGAAGTCTTGGCGCTGATACGCCGTATCTCTTTTGTTAGATACGGCGTATGTAGTTAGAAATCAACATTCTTCAAATGTCTTTGTTTTAGCTCCAAATTATGCGCCTTTTAGCTTGTCTTCACAAAACACTCCTGAATTACTGCATTTATCAACTTTAAAGCAATTAAGTACCAAATCATGCAATAATTATATAAAAGTGGGCAAAACTGATGGGATAAATGATATAATAAAGTGACGTTATTTGATGTCATCAATGTTCAAAAGAGAAAATGTTGACTATCTTGAGTTGATTTGGGAAGACATTGCTTACCAGATTGATCACAGGAAAGAAAAGAAATCAAGACGTGAAAACATGCCATGTCCCTAATTTACCAAAATCATCATCAATCACTTCTTGAAACAACACAAGTCTCTTACCAACCTCAACTATCAACACTATCATACAATCAAGGATGATGGTATTATAAGTAGGTTAAAGTTTGTCAGAATAGGTGAAGATTATCAGGAATGAATTTCCTATTCCTGAGACTATGCTGACTGAAGCAATCAAACAATCTGAATCCTATCAAATGTTCATCAAGTATTCTACTGGTCAAATTCGCCCCAAGAATAGTAGAGGCAAAGGTTTAAAAGGAAAGAAGACAGCTGATGACTCTCAGGAAACTGTTGATGTATCTGAAGAGTCTGAACATGAACCAAAACCTACCAGAAAGAAAACCTCTAATAAAAGAAGGGTCAAGAAGAAAGTCACACTATCTGCTGATGACAACATTATTTTTGATGATCCTGATGCTGCTTTAGAGTTAGCTAAGTCTATCAGCCAAACTGAAGCTGAAGAAGCAGAAGCAGAAAGGAAATTCCATGCTACACATGCTAGGATCGTGCCTGAATCTATCCTTGAATCTGCTAAGAAGAAGTCTGGTGGCAGAAGTTCTAAGAGTGTAGTCATTTAAGACACTCCAAGTGCTCCAAAGTCAAAACCCGCCACTTCAAAGACTAAGCTTAAAGGTGCTCCATCTCTTACTCTAGAAGAACAAGAAGGTGCAGACATTATGCAATCTCCTAAAGAAAGTAAGAAGACAAGAAAGAGAAAACCTGGTACTGGAGGCTCAAATTGTAACCCTTGCCCTTTTGTGAGTTTTGAATGTTCTAATTTAG
Source organism: Tanacetum coccineum (assembly GCA_026074375.1). Lineage (NCBI taxonomy): Eukaryota > Viridiplantae > Streptophyta > Magnoliopsida > Asterales > Asteraceae > Tanacetum > Tanacetum coccineum. The sequence continues at coordinate 52,908 of BQNB010000916.1, read as the reverse complement.
TCCTTTGACTATTTGACTATTGTCAATTTTGTTAAAACTTGTACCGTGTTGACGGTGGTAAATTTATGTGATTGAGGTATTCTATGGTTATCTTGAGTATAATAATCCTTTTAAGAGGGTATTATTATGTTGATTGTGTTCCGAGTGGTTTGACCCATGAATAGCGTAAAATGCCAAAAACGAGTCCCGACATGACCAATAATGTTCAAATGAGATTTTGGGAAATTTAAATGGAAATATGTCGTGTTAATACTCTAGGTTATTGGAAAAGTATTTTTAAGATGAATAAAAATGCTAAGTAACTTCGGGAAATATTTTACGATCACAGTTTTTGAGATTTAAGTAAACTCGACACAAAAATGAAGACACCCGAGCCCCTAGGATTCCTAACCGGCTATAGACAAAGGGAGGGGACATGGTGGCTTATTTTTTGCTAGATGGTCCCTTACTAGTACAAACTTTAGCTTATTTGATTTGTTTCTATCTCATTTCAAACACACACTTAAAAATTTTACACACACTTCTCCTCTCCTTTTTTTTGTGTTCGTCCGACCTCCAACACACACAAACAAGAAATATTTTTGGTTTTTGATCAAAAACATGAAGATTTGCGGAGTCGTGGGTTGATTCTAGTAGTCGGGTTATAGTTAAAACTATGTTTGGGTAGTCGGTTCGCGTTCGTTCTCGCTTTTCAAAACCCTCTTTGTAAGTTTCATAAACTTTTATTTAACGTGTACTTTTGAGTGTTAAATGATGCATAGATGTTAGTTGTACAAGTTGATCGTCGTAAAAATAAAAAACAAAGTTTACAAATGGCTATTTAGGGCACGTTTTGGGTTCAAACAAAAAGAAAGAAAAGTAAGGTTTTGTTAGTTTTGATATTGTGGTCATGATGGTTGAAAAACATATAATTGCTATGTAGCTTATTTTGTATATGGCTTATTTTGGCTTATTATTAAGCTCGAATGGCTTATTTTGAGCTTATTAGCTCACGGTCAAGAAAGGAAACACGAAAGGAGTGTTTTTGGTTATTTACCTTGTATGTCATATATTCGTGGACTATTTTTACGGCTTACTGTGATAACCAAAATACGATACGTAGCTTATTAGCTTAATTTCAAGCATATAGAATGGGTTTATGGAGCTATTGGGCTCAGGGCCCAATAAGCCTCAATAAGCCGTGGCTTATTGAGTGCTTATTGTGGTCCGGATTACTTTGTTACTTATTGTTTTCGGCTTATATTTACTAATGGTCTTTAGTATTAGTCCTAAAGTATATATAATAAGTATGAATATTTTAGTGGATCCTTATTGGGCCTTAAGTCCCAATAAGCGTAAATTAGTCATTTTAAAAGATTTGACAGACTTTTGAAAAGCGAAACATGTTTATGAATTTATTTTGGAAGTCGTTTGGGAAACACGTTTTGGTGAACATTACAAAATATGCATTTTTTGGTATTTTGTTGGAAAATAGTGAATTAGTGGAAAATTATTTAAAATTAAAGTTTAAAACCTTGAAAAATGTTGTATAAATGTACGGGTCATGTCGAAATTTCGTAAAAAGTCTATACTTAGAATTTTTACTAAAAACGCGATTAATAAAATAATAAAATATAATTAATTTAATAAGTCGACTAAAAGACGAAAATTATATTTTTAGAAACTTTTCTAAATTGTTTGGTATAATTCAACGTTTCGTTTCTTATAACTTAAATGATGAATTTATGGAAATTAGGTGTACCGATATATATATATATATATACTAGTTGCATGGCCCGCCCGATGGGAAGGCTTGTTTTATGAATATCGTTTACTAAAATTTAAGTTAAGGTAAACTAATTATAAATGAAATTACTTATTGAATGAATTAACAACGTGCAAGAAATGAATGTTCATTTGAGAAGTGAAAATAAAAGTTAATAAATAATCCCAGGAAAAAGTTAAGTGATAGTTAATTAATTATAAACATCATAACAAAGTATATGTTTTTAGTTAAGAGTACAATATAAGTGTAAGAAAAATAAAAATGAAGACCTTTTAGAACGACAATAGTAACTTATCATATTCACGACTTCACCAACAATAGCAATGGCCACGTAACATATCAGGATAAGCCTGCATCATTTACGTCTTGTTGCTGTCATTGAAAATTGCTGCTGAAAAGTTCTTGTATATAAATACAATAACTATTGCATAGAATTAATATAAGTCGTGAAGAAAAAAACTAAATAATTAATTTACCCTGGAAACGTGTAAAATTTAACGGTACATTAAATCAATATTCAGTGATGTAGATTTATGTAACCAATTAAATATCTAAAGTATAGTGATGTATATCTTAAACTGTAAGTTAGATCAGCCCAACCCGAACCATTACGACTCAAACAACAAATGGGCTGTTTTTACCCACTACCCAACCTACTTGCCGTGTTTATTTTCCTATATTTGAGATGGCGCTTAAAGTTTCCTAGTTTTGTAGATATTTGAATAGTCTATGTTCTAAATGGTCCTATCGTATATTTATGTTTGTTAGTATAAAATAGAGGCAAATAGGGGAATTGAAGAAATTCCAAACTGAAAGTGAGACCCAAAAGCAATGCGCACTCAGCTCCTTTGTAATGCACATTTTCCATTCAACTATTCAGTTTACTTATCTTAAGCTCAAAGATTTTATATCCTTGAACTAACTATAGCACCAACTTACTAAACCAACTACAACACATCTATGTCCTAATCTAAGCATGATACATTTAAATATAATGTCAAGCTAATAGATACTTAAAAAATATTGATAATGTAAAAGGGAAAACGGGTAGAAAGGCAGCTATATGATTCTAGATTGACATGGTTTATCAAGCAAAATGAATTTAGATTGCTTCAATTTGCAGTCACTGATGTGAACTAATGTGCAGCCTAAAAAAATCATAGTCTATAATACTACATATATATTTTAAAATAACCATTGATTCAACTTACAAACAAACAAATATTCGTCTCAAATAAAAACTTTAATTCCTTATCGGTCCTGTCAAACGTGTTAAAAACATGTATCGTAGAAACAATAGAAGATCATATCATATATCGTAGAAACAAAGTGACTAAATTTTAGAGGGTACGCAGAATATAAGTTTATACCTTATTATAAGCGAAGAAATACGAATCCTGATACCGTTGAGGTGAGCTAAACCAATCTTTAACCTGGAAAGCATATTGACCAAATACACGAAAAATGTTGCATTAACAAATTCCATAAAAAAAGTTAAAGTTTTACCACATAAATCATGCTATGTGAATAGACTTTTTCGCTACTATTATGAAAGTATACAAATCAAAGCTACTTTGACGCCTCTTTATATTAAACTGTTTAATCTTTTATTGTATGGTCACAATTTATGTTTTCTTTTCTTTATCCAACACATCTTTTTTTGCTACACGTGGTAAGTCATACTCCTGTAGAACTTCAAATAATGGCTTAATGCTTCTTTTTTGCATAATACATAACATATATAAGTATGGTAAATTTGTAGGTCGTTGTAACATACAATGAAGTGTCAATTATATGGCAAAAGAGTGTTTTTAGAGTTGAATAAAACTAATAGACATAATATGTTATAAAGGGGGAATGTAAATAAGGTTTTTCCACATTAGTAAACTTTGTGTATCCAATTTCAACCAAAGTTTAGCTGGTACACTCAGTTTCAGCGTCACAACAAAACTTTGTGTATTCATTTTCCTAACTGACTACCATGTTCTATGCCTAATGAATTATTAGTGTCATGATGAATATCAACTATTCTAAGAAAATTAGTGTCATGCTGAATATCAACTATTATAAAACACAAAATATATTGCTAAAACCACCTCTAACATTGCATGCAACATTCCTTGCCACACAAAGAACAGGAACCGCATTTGTTGTCTATCAAGAGATATTTGATACAGAAAAAGAAAAAGAAAAAAAACATGTTAGTCATTGAATTTACTAAATCAAATGCAGAAATCAGGACTAAACTTTACGGTACCTCTGCCCATGGAACATAATAAAGAGCGAAAGCAGGTACCACATGAACTTGAGGTTGTTCCTTTTCTTCCAAACCTTTAATCTATCATTAATTACCATTGCCATCATATCCCTGGATGACAGTATTACATACACTCACCTATGATTTATCATTTGACGTGTTATAAATCCGATTCTTATGAGCAAACTAAACTATCTTCACATACAAACAACTAAACTATATAAAAAAGGTAATACTCATACTACCAGTGATTAACTAAATCACATTTGTGCAAAAACATACTTCTAAAAAACTCTTTAATTTAAGCATACAATCACTACTATAAAAAAACTACACTTAACCCAAACATATTGGTTCACATGATGTTTCTTATAACAAATAACAGTAGGAAGCCACAAAGTTGAGCTTTTGAACTTTAAATCTACCTTCAAAAACCAGACTTTTAATAAAATTATACATTATGGACTTAGCAGACATATTTAGCACCCAAGATGCCACTATGTAACATGCCACCGATTAAGGAGTTGATTGTACCTGTAAAACGCTTCTTCGATCCATTTTACAAAAAATTACCAGAACCAAGGCAGCGTGTTAGATATACAATATCATGTCTGAGATCCTAAGAATGAAGGTAAACGTACTTTCAAAGGTTCTACAACTACTCCATCATCATCCTCATCAGGGAATGTGTCTCCATTTAGATCAAATTCAGAAGATCTTTTCCACTCAGGAGTTGAAGGACAAGTAACCATATCAAGCTTTCTTTCATGATAAAAGGAATACAATGCATCGATATAGTCAGGTTTATATATTCCTGGTGGCGGCTGTACGTTAGAAATTTTTTTATTGCTTGTAACACCATCAATCAGAGTAAGTCTTTAAAACATAAAAATGAAAACCCAAAACCACCACAACCAACTTGGTAACATATGATCCAACAATTATGATGTATACAAATATAACAAACATCATACCTGCAACTTGAACCTGACAATCATAAGTTAAATCCTAATTTTTCACCCTTTGATGTTCATCATGTCGTCAGGTAAAATAAGCTTTAAAGATTGCATAAAAGCCTTGATTTTGTGGTAGGATTCTCCCTTGTTCACAACCGTAACAGTCTTTGACCAGATTTCCACTATTTTATCAATGTTCCCTGCACATATGTAACAAAGAGTTGCAGCTAACATATTACCAGTAGCAACAAGCCTAGAGGCAAGGGTATCACAAAGTAAAGTCTACTCCTCCCTCATGTATCTAAACAGGTATTGAAAGGCTAGTTTAAACCAATAATATCTGATGTACTTGACATAGTTAAAGGTTGTGTCAAACATTAAGACTGAATCATGATCAAGAATATAGTATAATTAAGGAGGCTACAAGATCATGTATGAAGGAAAACTCCATGAGGGTCATTACATGTTTCTATGGATCCTAAATTCTATTGAAATTGATATATGACATACCTCTCTTTGCATTCATCATGTCAAAGCTTTCGGATCTACTAATGAGGTCCTCTAGAGTGGATGAAAGACCGTGCATTAACTCTTTCAAGAACCTACCAGACTGGAGGCCACGTATGAATGCTTCCATCAAATTTCCAAATATATACTGATTTGCTGCATATGTCAGTAATCTTCAATTACTTTTGGAAAATACATACAGAAAGATACACGCACAAAGAAAAAAAGACTACCTCCTAAATATGTGTTAAATTAGGTTAAACGTATTAAAAGTTATAATTATCTTCGAAGAAACTATCCAGTGGATTCTTTGTGATAGATATCTTCTTAAAATCAATTCCTAAATTATCTAAGAAGAATATTTAAAATATATACTGAATTTTAGAATCAATAAAATATAAGTAATTATCTTTTACATGACCTTATATATTTTAAGTTGCAAGATATAATAAAAAAATCACCTAGTCTAGTGGTTGAGTGGTTTGTTAATATTACTAACAACTCAAGTTCAAATCTTGTATGCTACAATTTTTTTAGAAAAACTAATTTTACAAAAAAAAACTAAAAAACAAATTTTATCAAAAAAATAAAACAAATAACGAATTTTACAAAAAAAACGAATTTTATCAAAAAAAATAAAAAATATAGTAATGACATAGACATGCATGATGACATGGCATTATGATGTGGCATAAACTGTTCAAATGTCTCATGTTATATATAATGTAGAGATATATAAGATGATCAGCGACAATGATGTTACTGAACAAAATTTTGGGGACGAATATATACATTTCAAAATGCTCCGCCGACACGCGCAACAGCCGTATCGCTCGTTTCAATCAATTAGAAGTTTAGAACATAAATATGAAAAAAGTCCGTAGATTAACTACCAAATAATGTTAAAATCAATCATAGAAAACTAACACAATTTCAGCATGAGAATGTATGATTTATGCAAATTATAAACTTGTATCAGGTGAGTTATTGAGCAAGTAAGTTTTTATAACGACATCTAACTATTTCAAATGGGATGTGATTTGTACCCTTTTTTCCATCTACCACTAAAGTACACTGTTCGGGACGACGCCGTTAGCATTTGGCTTGTGTGATATTCGAGATTTGCATGCTTTGAGGGGATTCTCGTAGCCCCACTTTTTTAAAATCTTATTTCGTTGGGTGAAAATGAACTCAAATGTGTTTTGGGGGGGGAACTGGTTTACCCTGAACTGTGGCGAAATGTGGTTTTGTTTTGAGACAATTTATGTGCTTGATGACTGCTATGTGATATTATGTAGTGATGAATTTTCTTTATAACGCAGCCATCAAGGTGCAATGGCAAGGTGTGATTAGCAAGGATTTTGCTATGTTTAGTGAAAGGTTGCCTATGTAAATGCACCAGTATTTTCTAGAGGCCGTTAGGATGCGTAAAACCTCGAGGTTTTGCGACCCAAGAGCACTTTGGGTATAGTGCGGGTTGATGACGGAGCGAGGAATGCTAGGTCCATGGTACATGATTAGGCGGGGGGAGTGCTAAAGGGGGGGAGGGGGGGGGGTCAAAGTTTGATTGTATTTGCATATATTCACTTGTCATATTGCATTAATTGTCCAATTGTTTTTGAGATATTGGCACAGCGACTGGGTTTCTTCAAACCTACGAGCTCACCAACATTATTGTTGACGTTTTCGAGTATCATTTTTAGGTGAAGAGAATGATCGTTAAGGTTAAGATGTGTGATAGAAGACTTTAAGTATATCCTGTATGGATCATGTTTGAGAAGTCTTGTTTTTGAAGTATGTTATAGATTTGTTTTCTTGAGAATTGATGTTTAAGATTTGTATGGACCCTGCGTGGGCAAGTGGATTTGTAATTTGTTGTGATCTTTGATGGGACATCACTCAATGTTATTGAGGTTGATGGTCATCATGACACTTTCATTTATGCATTTTAGATTTCTCTATTTTGTATCTTGTGTTGTGATTGATCATTATGTTGCATTCCCGTGTTTCTGCCTATTACGAGGTGTGACAAAATGGTAATTAGAGCCAAGGTTATAGAGAACTAGGTGGTTTGGCCTAGACTATAACCTAGGAACCTTCATATAGTTACGTTATAGGATCTATGTGCGCGGTGTTTCGCTTATAAGTGCTTATATGAGTATATGGTATAGCGTATTAGAAAAGTCATTCATTGAAATGGGTAAGCCTAATACTGGGAACGACTGGGAAAGGATACAAATATAAATACGGTGGCCAACATAGTTATAAACGTATCACGACTCACCCGTATTTAGTATTATCGTTCACACAAATCGATGTTGACACCTTAGGACCGTATGTGTGTGTGTGTGTGTATATATATATATATATATATATATGAGGGTCATTAAGACCATCTATGAGTTAACCTTTCCGTCCTACCTAACATTGCCCATGTTCTCCCTCGTGTAGATAATGCTGGCAAGGATGACGACTCAAAGTGCTGACCGGCATGCTGCCGCATCACGAGGAGGGGGAACGGGTGGACGAACTGGTAAAGGAGGGGAACAGGTGGACTATAACACCCCGTATTTTTCAAGTCATATTCCGATCTCAATTAATTCATCTTACCTTTCATTTATTGGGTTATGCACGTTTATGACCATTTTAAATCACGCTAGTTAAATCGCGTAGACGGCAAACGTTATCGTTAAGCTAGAATCCTGACCTACGCTCATTAGGACTTCACTTGAACCTTTCATACATGATTTTCTTTGTTTTAAATTTAGAAGATATACAAGTAAGCCCCATGTTTTGACTTAGTCAAATATACATAAAAGATTTAAACACTTTTCCTTCTAAATCAGCACATATTCGACAAGGTTTAAAAACAAATCCCTTCAATCTAGCAAATGTCTACACTCACTTTTCCTATAACCCTCTCCATGCACACGACATATTAGTGGGAAAATGCACAAAATATCAAAGCCTCTTTACCCCCCCAACCCATCAGATAAAAGCCCACACCCCTTTTTCTCCTAAACCCAATTCATACCCGTGATATACCTAGCTACTAACTCTCTTTTTCCTCTCTACGTTTTCAACAGTATCACGCTTTAAAACACTGTGTTTGACCTATGTTGAATCTAAGAAATCCCTTGCCTTATATGGGTTTACATAAGAACGTGACTTCAAATTGGAAAACTATTCATGCTGTGTTATTCAAGTATAAAAAGACTTGCACCTTCTTTGCGAATACAAAAGAAGCAACACGGATTAAATTATCACCATACCCTTGTTACCTTGGTTCCCTTGTCCTCCTGCTTCTGCTCTCGACACACACACACACCACCCTTATACCTTCACCCTCTCCAAAAACCCTAGAAAGCCTAATCTTAAGAAACCCTGATTTGGTTTCTTTGAGGTTCGTTCTTCTTATAAGCCGATCACACCAAGTCTAGAAAGCAATAAGTGTGTTAGGTTCATAAGAGACACAAGTGGTCACTGTTAATATTTGGTTTGGGTATCGAGTTATATTCGTGAGGGGTAAGGAGTTAGTTATTCGTGTGGCAAGCCTTCTACACGTTCCATCTTAAGCATTGTGAGTCCCATGTCATTACTATCTTATTTAACATATGCAATCTATGTCGTAGTGTTGTGCTTGAAGTCTGTTAAGAAACAAAACTTATGTTCTTTTTGTTCACCCTCTGATGTACACGCATTAAGCATATTACTTGCTAGATGATTGTTAATGGACTAAATAACTTGGGTTGTAGTTATGCAAGGGTGGCATCCTTATAAAAATCAGTCATGCGTAGCTAGGGTTAGGACTCGAATAAAAAGATTTCATGTATATAAAGTTTACAAAAAAAGAACGCAGCCTACACCATGACTTTGTGTGCACTATCCAACCCCAAATCATGAAACGCATAAAGCGACTTAATTACTTTCAAAAGTAGGACATATAACATGCGTTTTGCCCCTGGAATCAGCAAGTTTCGTCAAGAAAGTAAAAAGTTATTAGGTCTCAAAGTTGCACGAGTAAAACTGTCATTTTGCCTCTTTTTGTAAAACGGCTAGCGGGCCCTTTTGTTCGAGTTATTGTGTCAATCGTACTAACTAAAAGGCCGAACCAAACATTGTTAGTTGTAGCCTAATGTACCAAATTTAAGCTAGAACAAACGTCACTTGTTTTCGTGTAGTATTCAGATCGCAAATCAAGGCCAAAACACTAACCCACACTCAACACATGCTGATGGCAGTCAGCACATGCTGAAAAATAAAGCGACACAAGCTTACATTTAGCCTTGCCTTCAACCATTTAAACTCAGAACTTAGGACAGGAATGAAGGGCATTTTTTAGACAACATAGTAAGCTCCACATAGAAATTCGAATCACTAAAAATGGTTAAGAAACGGACTCGCAATCATGGCCTAAAGTTAACACGGCTGTCACCTAGTTAATATTATTGACAGAAAGTCGACACCCCCTAATTTAGCCTCATTTTTTATCAAGATATCAACCTCTGCCCACTAATCTTATAAAAGGGGAATCATAGTAGACCCGACCTAGTTTTCAAGGGTACTTTTACCTTACCCTAAGATCGAGTAGCAAAGTCACAAATTAAGACCAAAATACTGTCCACGCAATCAGCACATGCTGAAAAATAAGGCCCCTTTTATTTTCTAAGTCTGGAAGACTGCCTTGCAACCCACGCGTGTTTAGCCCCATTTTTAACCACCTAAACGACGTTTTGAGACGAAGCTTACTTAACGAATATTGTAGACAACCCATCTGAAATTTCAAATATGTTTTTAGTTTCCCATATCGTCAATTAACGAACCCGTAAACTAGTCATAAAACTCTAAGACGACTCATGATAAAACTTAGTAATTCATAAGTTTAATTTAAAAGGAAAACGTCAATGTTTCATCTAATTATTTAACGCACTTAGAGACCAAACCAAGGACTGATCTAAACTAATAATTTAAAGTATAGACGACCTAGCTTCTTAAAAGTCCAAAGTCATAAATTATATACTTACGGTTTGACCACGTTGACCCGATAAAGTTGACTATTTTCAAATGAGGAATTGTTTTCAAATGTCATTTAATTCAATTATAACTCAAGCACACACTAGGGACAAGATTGCAAGTATTTATATTATTATTTTTCCGTTTAGTGAATATGTATTATTTATTCATAGGTTGCGGATAAAGTCTTTTGCATCGTTTTTCGTGCCACTACTTTGCTTCTACATTATCAATACTCAATGTGAGTTCATAGCCCCACTTTTACTCGTTTTGGATAAATGTTTTATATCTTTTGGGGTGAGAAACATGCTTTGTTTTACAAATTGGACGTAAGTGTACATTTTATCATGATTACGTGTTTGCCTAAGTAGCGATAACCCTTTGAGCCCATTATCATGAACTGTCAATTACTTTGTGTGAGCGCGAATGTTATAAATAGATCTATTGGGGTTGACATCCCCATCCGGGTGAGTAGCTCTCACTGGTGTCACGGAGTGAACCAACGGATGTATACCATGTCGGATTCGGATGTTGCGGGTTAGAACATCATCACGGGCAATGTGGCAATATTTATATTGCATTCATACATGTCGAGCTTCGGTGTCATGAGCTTAGGGAAACGTAATTACATTTGTGATGTTTGCATATGTTGCATTATCATACACTTGAAAATCTTACGGTCCAACATTTCATTTACATAAACCTATGAATTCACCAACTTTATGTTGACGTTTTAAGCATGTTTTTCTCAGGTCAATGATGCACGAGGTGCACAAGATACATTGGGATTGGTCTTTTGGGTGTCATTCATAAAGATTTAGAGTCATTACCTTTCAGGATGATTGTTATGATCTAGAATCTTTATTTTTAAATGTTGAACAATGTAAGCCATTGAGCTTTGTATCAAACATCTTTAATAAATCCAATGTATCAAATTTTAAACGACTCATAGAGGCCATTCTCATATCTTGTGCTATTGACCTATAATGTAATGCTCCCGGATACTCATTATTCTGCTGCGACCCAATTTGGGGGTGTTACATGGATGAACTAGTAGAGGAGGGGAACGGGTGGATGAACTGGTAGAGGTGGTGGTAGAACTAGAGGTCGTTCTAGTGATCAGGGTGATGGTAGAATTAATGGTCTAGGTGGCCAAGTAGGTGGTCAGGGTAGTAAGGTGAATGATGGTGTTAACGAAGTCCTCGACTTCTCCACCATCATTGCACATCAGTTGTGAAATTTACTTCCCACTATTGTAGCCAAAGTAGGTGACTAAGGTAGAGGTCAGGGGAATGGTATGAATCAAAATGGCGATGCCGTGAATGACAACATTAGAGGTGATGTTAGGAATGTCATTAAGAACAACGACCGTAGAGGGTGTACCTATAAGGAGTTCTTATCTTGTAACCCTAAGGAGTATGATAGGAAGGGAGGTGTTGTAGTTTACACCCGTTAGATTGAAAAGATGGAGTCTGTTCAGGATATGAGTTGTTGTAGGGATAACCATAAAGTGAAGTACACTGCTGGTTCTTTTATCGGTAAGGCTTTAACATGATGGAATTCTCAGATTCGCACATTAGGTCGAGAAGTTGTTGTAGGTATGTCATGGGATAACTTTAAGGTATTGATAAGGGAAGAGTTTTGCCCTAGTAATGAGATCCAGAAGTTGGAAACTGAGTTATGAAATCACGCCATGGTCGGGGTTGGCCATGCGACGTATACTGATAGGTTCCATAAGTTAGCTAGGTTAGTTCCTCATTTAGTAATGCCATAAAACATAAGGATTGAGAGGTATGTGTATGGCCTTGCTCTACAAATCTGAGGGATGGTGGCAGCAACAGAGCCATCAACCATTCAAAAGGTTGTGTAGATTGCTAGCACACTGACTGATGAAGCCCTTAGGAATAGGTCAATCAAAAAGAACCCTGAGAAAAAAGGAAATGAGGGAGAACCTAGTAAGGATAGGAATGGAAGGGATGATAACAAGAGGACTAGGATTGGAAATGATTTTGCTACAACCACAAACCCTGTTGAGAGAGAAAATACGGGTGCGGTACCCAAGTGTACCACCTGTAACTTTCACCATCCACCTGAGATACCCTGTCGCACTTGTTTTAACTATAACCGCCCAAGACATTTTGCTAAGGATTGTAGAGTGGTGACTAGGAATGTGAACCCTGTTAATGCTAGAAACCCAACTGCTAGGGCATGTTACGAGTGTGGTAGTATCGATCATGTTAAGGCAGCATGTCCTAGGTTGAATCAGGCTCAAAGGCTAGGGGAAAACCATCAAAACCAAGTTGTGGCTATTAATGAGGGTTAGGGTCGTAGGAACAACGGTAACCAGGCACGTGGAAGGGTATTTATGTTGGGAGCAGAGGAGGCTCACCAGGACTCGAACATCGTGACAGGTACGTTCACTTTGAACAATCATTATGCCACAACCTTATTTAACTTTGGTGCCGACTATAGTTTTGTCTCCATTACTTTTATACCTCTGTTAGGCATAGAACCCAGCGATTTAGGGTTTAGTTATGAGATTGAGATAGCTAGCGGGCATCTAGTAGAAATCGATAAGGTCATTAAGGGATGCAAAATAGAAATAGAAGGTTACGTGTTTGATATAAATTTGATACCATTCAGAAGTGGGAGTTTTGATGTAATCATAGGCATGGATTGGTTGTCTAACCATAAGGCTGAGATAATTTGTCATGAGAAGGTAGTTAGAATACCACTATCGGATGGCAAAGTACTTAGAGTTATAGGAGAAAGACCGGATGAGAAATTAAGACATTTGGTGAGTGCTAAGGCTAAGGAACAGAAACAAGAAGAACTTGTTGTGGTGAGAGATTTTCTCAGGGTGTTTCCTGATGACCTATTCGGATTACCCCCTAGTCGGGAAATTGAATTTCATATTGAGTTAGTTCGTGGGGCAATACCGGTCATGAAATCTCCCTATCGGTTAACACCTTCTGAAATGAAGGAGTTGTCGGGTCAACTCAAAGAACTCCATGACAAAGGTTTCAATCTACCAAGCTCGTCTCCTTGGGGTGTACCGGTATTGTTTGTAAAGAAAAAGGATGGTTCCTTTAGGATGTGTATTGACTATAGAGAACTGAACAAGTTGACCATTAAGAACCGTTATCCACTCCTTAGGATAGACGACATGTTTGATCAACTTCAAGGATCACAGTACTTCTCTAGGATAGATCTTAGGTCCAGATACCACCATCTGAGAGTGCATGAGGATGACATTCCAAAGACTATGTTTAGAACTCGTTATGGACATTTCGAGTTTACAGTAATGCCTTTTAATCTGACTAACGCACCAGCGGTATTTATGGATCTGATGAACTAAGTGTGTAGGTCGTATCTAGACAAGTTTGTAATAGTGTTAATTGATGATATTTTGGTTTATTATAAGACTCGGGAAGAGCATGAAGTGCACCTAGGGTTAGTCTTAGAATTTCTCAAGAAAAAGAAACCGTATGCTAAGTTTTCAAAGTGTGGAAATTATGTTTGACTCAGAAGTACAGTTTCTTGACATGTTGATTAATTGGAGACATGGTATTCAAGTAGACCCTGATCAGATTTGAAGTCTATTAAGAATTAGCAAAGCCCCTAGAACTCCGTCGTGAAGTTTGCCGTTCATCATCCTTAGGATTGGCAGGGCATTACCATAGATTTCATTGAGATACACACTTAGTCTAAGATAGCCCAAGCCGCTAATTTCTTGACTCAGAAAAAGTAATGACCTTTATTAATGAAGGACAAGAGAATGGCATTTATCAAACTTTGAAGGGTAAGTTGTGCGTGCACCTGTTCTACTATCCCTAATAGATTGGAAGAATTTTGTGGTATATTTTGATAGCGTCTCCGAGTTTAGGGCTAGGATGATGTGTTATGCAAAGAGCGTTTAGGTTATAGGCATATGCATACTAGGCGTTGAAAATTTCATAAGAAGAATTACACACCATGATTTGAGCAACTATGTTGCGGTTGTATTGCCCTTAATAATTTGGAGAAATTATTTGTATAGACCAAAGAGTTCATATATACCGCCCAAGTAAAAATTCTCCAACACATCTTTAGTCAAAAGGAATTTAACAAGCTACTCATCGCTCGGAAAGAGCGTTTTTTAGTAGATTAAGACTGTTGAAATTCGGCTACCATCCTGGTTAGCGCGAATGTAGTAGCTATATGCGCTAAGTAGGACGAGAGAGAGAGAAACCTAAGATAGTTTCAGCTATAATATGACCCTTCAGATCGAGTACAAGGATATGATACTGCGTCTCAAAAGGAGCATTGACTTGAGTCTGTGGGATTGCAGAAAGATTTAGATGAGATGATAGAACATAGGAGTGATGGGGCTTTATACTACTTGGATTGAATATGGGTTCCTTTAAAGGGTGATGTGAGAACCCTGATAATGGACGAAGCCCATAAGTCGAAGTACTCTATACACCCAGGAGCTGATAAGATGTATTATAACCTTAGAGATAGGTATTGGTGGCCGGGAATGAAGAAGGATATAGCTGTTTATGTGAGTAGGTTTTTGACTTGTTTAAAGGTTAAAGCTGAGCACCAAAGGCCGTTTGGCTTGCTCCAGCAACCTAAGATTCCTGAATAGAAATGGGAATGGATAGTAATGGATTTTGTTACTAAGTTACCAAGGACTAGTAGTGGGCATGACACAATCTGGGTCATTGTAGACCGATTGACTAAGTCTGCTCATTTTCTACCTATGCGTGAGGATTATAAGATGGATAGGTTAGCTAGGCTCTATCTAAATGAGATTGTTGCTAGGCACGGTGTGCCAATCTCGATCATATCTGATTTGGATAGTCGGTTTACGTCAAGGTTTTGGCTGTCAATGCAAGAGGCATTAAGAACCCGTTTAAACATGAGTACGGCTTACCACCCTTAGACCGACGGTCAGAGTTAGTGTACAATCCAGACTTTGGAATACATGCTTAAAGCGTGCATCCTAGACTTTGGGGGAAGTTAGAATATTCATCTTCTATAAGTGGAGTTTTCGTATAACAATAGTTATCATTCTAGTGTGAGATGTGTGCCGTTTGAGGCTTTGTATGGTAGGAAGTGTCGTTCCCCGATTATGTGGGCAGAGGTTAGAGAGGGTCAGTTTATAGGACCTGAGTTAGTGTAAGAGACCACTGAGAAGATCTCGCAGATTAAGGATAGACTTAAGGATGTGCGTGATCGCCAGAAAAGTTATGTCGATAAGAGGAGGAAGCCTCTAGAGTTCAGTGTAGGTGACCATGTCTTACTCAAAGTATCGTCTTGGAAAGGTGTGGTATGCTTTGGGAAGAAGGGGAAACTAGCACCTAGATTTGTTGTACCTTTTGAGATCATTGAGAAGGTAGGTCTTGTAGCCTATAGACTTAGACTACCCAAGGAGTTGAATGGTGTTCAAGAAGCTTAAGTGGAGTAGAATTGCCATTGTCAAGGTTCGGTGGAATTCGAAACGTGGACCTGAATTCACGTGGGAATGTGGGGATCAAATGAGACTTAAGTATTCGCATTTGTTTAGTTCTGTCAGTAGCTGAATTTTGGGGTCAAAATTCTTTTTAAGGGGGGTAGAATGTAACCCTTGTCCTTTTTGTGAGTTTTTAATGTTCTAATTTAGTCCTTTGACTATTTGACTTTTGTTAATTTTGTTAGAACTTCTACCGTGTTGACAGTGGTGAATTTATGTGATTGAGGTATTCTATGGTTATGTTGAGTATAATAATCCTTTTTAGAAGGTATTATTATGCTGATTGTGTTCTAGGTGGTTTGACCCGTGAATAGCGTGAAATGCCAAAAACAAGTCCCGACACGACCAATAATGTTCAAATGAGATTTTGGGAAATTTAAATGGAAATATGTCGTGTAAATACTCTAGGTTATTGGAAAAGTATTTTTAAGATGAATAAAAATGCTAAGTAACTTCGAAAAATATTTTACGATCACGGTTTTTGAGATTTAAGTGAACCCGACACAAAAACAAAATACACCCGAGCCCTTAGGATTCCTAACCGGCTATAGACAAAGGGAGGAGACATGATGGCTTATTTTTAGCTAGATGGTCCCTTACTAGTACAAACTTTGGCTTATTTGATTTGTTTCTATCTCATTTCAAACACACACTTCAAAAATTTACACACACTTCTCCTCTCCTTTTTCTTGTGTTCGTCCGACCTCCAACATACACAAACAAAAAATATTTTTGGTTTTTGATCAAAAACATAAAGATTTGTGGAGGCGTGGGTTGATTCTGGTAGTCGGGTTAGAGTTAAAACTACGTTTGGGTTGTCGGTTCACGTTCGTTCTCGCTTGTCAAAACCCTCTTTATAAGTTTTATAAATTTTTATTTAACTTGTACTTTTGAGTGTTAAATGATGCATAGATGTTAGTTGTACAAGTTGATCGTCGTAAAAATTGAAAACAAAGTTTACAAATGGCTATTTAGGGCACGTTTTGGGTTCGAACAAAAATAAAGAAAAGTAAGGTTTTGTTAGTTTTGATATTGTAGTCGTGATGGTTGAAAAACATATAATTGCTATGTAGCTTATTTTGTATATGGCTTATTTTTAAGCTCGAATGGCTTATTCTGAGCTTATTAGCTCACTGTCAAGAAAGGAAACACAAAAGGAGTGTTTTTGGTTATTTACCTTGTATGTTGTATATTCGTGGACTATTTTTATGGCTTATGGTGATAACCAAAATACGAAACGTAGCTTATTAGCTTATTTTCAAGCTTATGGAATGGGTTTATGGAGCTATTGGGCTCACAGCCCAATAAACCTCAATAAGTCGTGGCTTATTGTGGTCTTGATTACTTTGTTACTTATTGTTTTGGGCTTATATTTACTAATGGGCATTGGTATTGGGCTTAAAGTATATATAATACGTATGAATATCTTAATGGATCCTTATTGGGCCTTAAGGCCCAATAAGCGTCAATTAGTCATTTTAAGATATTTGACGGACTTTTAGAAAGCGAAACATGTTTATGAATTTATTTTGGAAGTCGTTTGGGAAACACGTTTTGATGAACATTGCGAAATATGGAATTTTGATATTTTGTTGGAAAATGATGAATTAGTGGAAAATTGTTTGAAATTAAGGTTTAAAACCTTGGAAAACATTGGGTAAACGTACGGGTCATGTCGAAATTTCATAAAAAGTCTATACTTAGAATTTTTACTAAAAATGTGATTTTCAATAAAATAATAAAGTATTATTATTTTAATAAGTCGACTAAAAGACGAAAACTATATTTTTCGAAACTTTTCTAAATTATTTGGTATAATTAAACGTTTCATTTCTTATAACTTAAATGATGAATTTATGGAAATTAAGTGTACCAAATGGAAGTACCAATATATATATATATATATAGTATTTATTACTTATCTATTATATTAAATAGTATAAGTATATACTATACTAAGGTATGAATTGGAAGTATGATATTTTTGGAGTAAAGTTGTCAACCATCACACCACTGAAAATGTTAAGAATACACGTACAATACGCATCTAACCTCTATGCATCAAACCTAAAAATTGTTTTGGAAATGAGTGTCTAAGTGGAACATTAATTGGACTGGGTCGTGTTCGAACATCGTTTCATTTGCTTGTGTGATATTGAGATTGCTGCTTGAGGTAAGTTCTCGTAGCCCTACTTTTTAAATCTTTTCCATTGAGGGAAAATGATACTCAAATGTGTTTTGAACTGTTTTTCTGAACTGTGTGAAATGTGGTTTTGTTTTTGGGACAATTATGTGCTTATATTGTTATGTGAATATTATGTGGTATGATTGTTCTTGCATGCATCGAGGTGCATGACAAGGTGTGATTAGCAAGGATTTGCTATGTTTATGAAAGGTTGCCGTATGTAAATGCTCTAGTACTGGGAGGCCGTTGGATGCGTATGACCTTAGGGTTGCGACCCCAAGAGAATTGGTATATGTTGGTTGATGACTAGTGAAGACTAATCTAATAACATACTTGATGAGAGGGAAAGAGGTTGTTTTAGTGAGAGAAATGGTTAGATGAACACTTAGAGAAAGAAAGTAAACATATAAGAGAAATTGTATTAATGTGTGAAAAATGAACAACCAACCATCTCTCCAAGGCATGGAGAGGTGTATAAATACTAACCTTAGCAGGCTATGGATGGTCCTTCATGGGCTTTCCATGGGATTTTCCTTATCTTTGGCCCGATTAGCTTACTAAACAATACATTGTGGACTACGAGCTAGAAACGTAAAATACGTGGAGTGACCAATCCTTTTTTGGATTCCTAACAATCTCCCCCTAAGGGAGGTCACTCCAATTTACAAAAACTTAAGCTCTACATTCTATGAATGTCTTCAATCTTTAGCTCGTAGTCTTATTATCATGTACTTTATCTTGTGAATCTTGATGTAGCAATCTTTAGACTTTTAGGCTTTAGCTTGTATCTTGTTCTTGACATGTATGCGATCTTTTGAGCTTCTTAAGATCATCAACCAAGCATAATCTCTAGTCGCCATCTTGTAATCTTTGCCTTCTTGTGATCTTGTGACTTCTGGACCGACATGCTCATACTGTTCTTGATGTTTGAAAATGAGTGTAACCATCATTCTTGATATTCTTTAACTTTAACACTTCGTCTGGTATCAGAGTAGCAGAAGTCTTGAAACATGTACTTGAGCTTTCATGACGTCTTTATATTTGTCAGTCGGGTATGAGCATGTGGCTATGAATCATGACTCGTAGGGAATCAGTTGCACCAATCGTTAGGAGTACCTGCAGGTTTAGGTTAGTGATAATCAATAGTTATGGGCGAGAGTGTCTTTGTCACTTCATCGAATACGGTTGTAATAACCACAATTCCCCGTTGATCAATATAAATACTGCCAGTGATCAGGTAGAAGTCCGAGGAATCTCCTTGACAGGGTTTCGCAGTTGCACTAGCTTTTCTCATTACCGGAGCGTCTCAAAGCTGACAACACGGTATGAGTGAACCAGCAAGACAAAGTCTCACCGATTGAAAAGAAAAATCGATTTGAAAATCAATCGACGTGTCACTTTCTAAAGTGGTTTTGTGACACATCGAGAGTGTTAATCATTTAAAAAAATTCATCATCAATCGTCAATTCATAACCTGGAACAAGTTTGATTCTTATAGAATCGCACCATCGTTTCTTTCCAGTTGTCACAAGTTTGACTCATATAGAATCGCACAAGTCACCTACCATGAGCTTGTTTGATGTTGGCTCAAGCAGGATTTCCATCTTCATTGTGAATATTTAAATATCACTCGGATGTTCTGGCAAAATCACAAGGATAATGCGTAGGACTTCTTAATATATATCTTGTTATTCACATTGTGTGACATAGCAAGCATAATTTGACAAGTGTCCTAATGAGATTTATGGATGATCTCTTTTGGCTCTAGACTCAATAGTGCACTTTGGTTTTAGTGATCGGAGGCTGGAGCAGACTGCCACCTTTTCAATATCAACTAACTCGGAGTGAGAAAGTCAACAGAAATGCATGTAATCTCCGTGAGAAGTGAAACAAGAGTCTGTTGAGAGACCTTGAGTGGCTAGGGAGGGTTGTGCATAGCGTCACTGGGTCCATGATTGTCTTCAATGTCAGACAATAGCTTGGTGTTTCTGCCTAAGTGTATGGAGGGCTTCTTTCTTTACACCCTTTATCCTTACATTTCTTTTTCATTCTTCAACCCCTTCAGCGCTTACCGAGACTTCATAACTAGTACCTTGTTGGGTTTGTTCCAGTACTAGCTCCATCTCAGTTGGCACTTTTCCTGATTCTCACTTTTTCTCCTTTTGTATCATACCTAAGGACTTCTACACTATCTAGTGGATATCCATGGGTAGATCCCTCCGATTCTGGTTAGATCATGGGATTTGAATACCTATGCCTAACCACCTTATAACTCCATAAATTTAAGTACATGGTCGGTCTTTTAGGTATTCCATTACAATCGAAACCAAAATCATTGAAAAGTTCAATCAAAGTGTTTGATATAGATATCAAAAGATTTACACTTTGAGAGTTTTTTTTATCATCACTAAAAGCTCCCCCTTAGCATGTGCATCGTAATCGTAGTTCATGCTAAGCGTTGAGTGCATTGAGTCCATTTTATAAGATCACATTTCAGTACAAATTAGATTCAGTTTAATCACATTTTCTCCCCTTATCTAAAATGTCAATCCCTTGATATTTTGGATATAAATTGATTAAATGTTCAAGGACAAAATGTTACAAAATCACTATTAGGAACATTTTAATGCTCCCTCTTAATTTTTGAGGGTATATAAGACAGTGCTGAGTACAATAATTTGAGAAAAAATTTGAATTTACTAAGAAATTCTTGAAAATTTTGTACTCGAGCACTCCTTAATATCACCATAATGTCTATACTACATATATACAAATTTCACAAGTTATTTATTACGTACAAGGTTTGACCTGTTATGATGAGGACATCATATGATAAATCATATGGTCCTTTGTAGCAGCCGAAAGTCTCCCTCGTACGGTCTCCCACCAACAAATTTCTCCAAGCTCCGCATAATCCTCCTGGTCTTTAGCTGTTTATCAATTGCCTGGATCATAGCTCCTGCTTTATCTCTATCACTTTGTCTCCAGATAGTCTGAGGCAGATACTTCATCCGAATTCCCTTTAGACGATCATCAAGAGCAGTCCGAACATCATTGAGTGTACCGTCACTAAACTTGTGTAGTTCATCAATACGCATCAATCTGTTCTTCTTGTCTTTGTTCTGGTAAATGAAACCTCTGGGATTGGAGTATGCTGTATAAGCTTCCCTTCGTTTAAGATCTGATCTGTACGTATCCGGCTTTGTGAGGTTGAGCTTCTTTTGGTAACTTTCGACACCTAATTGAAGATCTTCCACACGCCTTTGGATGACAATGCTTCTTGTAAACATTCGCAAGGAGACATTAAAAGCTAGGCGTTCTTCAACAGTGAGATTTGTCAACTTGCCTTGAACAAGAAGAAGCAGTATCTCTTCGATCTCTTGGATGCGAAGCCTGTTGAAATTGCCTTCTTTGAATGTATACAGCTTGTCATCATCTCTACGAACAGTGATCCAATCCAGATGCTTGTAATTATGCCATTCGACAATTTAAAGCTTTGTAACAGCAATGATTCTGCGTTTGGAGTATACATCACGAGAAGATTCCTTGTTAGCAGCAAATCCATAGAATTGTTGTCATTTTCGGCCCCAATGTGAGATTCCCCAAAGTGCATGTTTGTAGTAGCTAACCGGCACTTGACTCCACATTCTGTTAGGGGCCAAATCTTCAATCCATTTGATGTGCCCGTAATCTGTAGCCTTGGTCTTCGACACTGAAGTTGTATATGTTCAGCTTGAGACACCACCACTTAGATACGTGATAAACGTCAAACGCGTGTCAAAATAATATAAAGTATATCCCGTTAGATAAGAAAATTACTTTAGGAAAAGTAATAGTCTATCTTCCGAGTGTCGTTTCCATGGCGAGAGATGAATTTGAAATTCACGAGAATGTTTCGTTTGATGCTTGAATGACAAATATTTTGGTTTTGGTTTTAAAAAAAACTATTTTTAATACTAAGAAAATTAAACTAATATTAATACAAGAATTATAATAAATAATTAAACTACGTGAATTATGCTAAAAATGATCTAAAGGATTATAAAGATGCAAATGCTTGCTAAGTGATGTGAAAAGTTCATTAAGTGTGAATTAAGGTTCATTAATGAATTAATGTCCTTTAGAAAAGAATTTTATCTCACAACGTTGGCTTATTTTGATAAAAACCTCTTAAAAAGATATTAATTACTAGATGTGTAGTTTAACTATTCTTCTGGATTTTGCCCTTCAAAATATTTAAACCACAAATCTAAATAATCCAAAATTATTAATCAATTAAACCATTTTCAAATCCAAACTTAAATCCCAATTCACAATTTCACTTAACAAGCACTGACAAAACGACTCGCTACTCATAATGATCAAATAAGCAAAGCAGAACATTTTTATACTAAGCTACACTAAGGTATTGAAAAAAGATAGAAAATGGAACCGAATTGAAGACCCACAATTAAACGAATACGACCCGATTTAATAAGCTAAAGAAAATAATCAAATTATATCTAGCTTATTAAACCCATAAGCTCTTCGCCTCATGAGTTGACCGGTACCAAAAGTCAAACAATTAAACATAAACTGTTAATGTATACATAATTTACTATTTTCACTTTTAACTCGTAAGCCCAATTTACAATCCAAGAAAATGGCCCAGATTCAATCGCAAACCCAAAGCACTTAAAATTTAACAAATCAAAATGACCCTACTAATCAAAACGTCCCAATCATAATTTCTCAACAAAAGGTATAATTTCAATTTGCAAGAGACAAATTTCCCAAGCTAATTACTACCGTACGTATCCTAAATTTCTATGAGTCCAATTCAAGTTTATAAATCAAATGTAGTCTCTTCTATTAAAAACCAAATAAGCAACGAGTTAGCAAGTAAAATGACAATTCCAATATGAAATTTAAGCAACTAAATCGAATAAGCCTAGAGATTTTCAACGAGACAAATCACTAAAAAGCACAACACGATAAGCAATCAGAATAAGCCATGAGTATTAAACAATCTAGATAAATAATTCTCATAACAAAATAAGCACGTTGACTTGTAAAACTTGAAACCACGTTAATAAGCTAACACGATTATAAGCTAAACGAGATCTAAACACGAATAAGCATCCAGTCACTAATAAGCACATGAAATAGCAACTAGAAAATTTAGATAAGCTAAAGGCAATTAAACAATTTAAATCTCAATATGAATACGCAAATAAGCTATTAAAAACTTGTCTAGATCATATAAGCTCAAATGAAATGCAATAAGCTATTTAGAAGCTTATTAAATCGGAGAATATGAGCTGCTAATTACACTAAAACGATAAAAGTTTGACAATAAGTTATATCTGCGCTTATTAGAGCTTATTATTTCAAAAAGTGCTTAAAAACAATTGAAAATGAATCGGATGAGCTTTGAGGGCTTATAGGAGTCGTTATCTAAGCTTTTAAGAACTTTTGAGAATAATAAGTTGCGGAAATAAGCATGAAAATGCAGCTTATTGAATAAGCTATCACGAAAAGATAGAGAGACGAATAATTAAGAAAAAGATAAGCAAAATCAGATCTTCAACAAACTTTAAACCATTTTCATTACATCATATTAATAAGCTTGTGAAATAAGCTGAATACAATAAGCAGGAAAATTGAAATAAGTTATTACAAAACTAAAGTAAGCTAAAAACTACAACTAAAAAGTAAGAAAACTAAAATCCTAGATAAGTAAAAATGAGGGGACGCATGTGATTATATAGGGGTGTGAGGGGTAAGTTTTGTAAATTTCACTCCTCATAACTAGCCAATCATTGCTTGGAATTTCGTGACCTCGGATCGCCAACATTTCAGAACTGATCCCGCCGGTGAGGAGATGTCGCATGTCATTCATTTCAGCTTCATTCAAACGCAAGCATTTTTGTCTGTAAGATCTTTTTTCTTCAAATTGAAATTGCATTTGGTGAGTTATAACATTCTCCACGCCACGTGTCTATCTGTTATTCGCTTTCCCATTTTGATTGCTCTATCACGTGAGCAACTATAAATTAATTTAATGTCACATGACCTAACGTCATGTTATCATCACTCAATCGTTATACATTATATTAATTCATGTTGGGCTTTAAATGGGCTTAAGCTATCTTGGGTTGGTCTGGCCCATTAAGTGGGTTACGGGCTGGCATAATAAGATCCGAGGGCATCGTTGGACTCGTTTTTCCATGCTCTTTCCAATGGCATGCTCGGGGACTTCTCATGACTTCATCTTGATTTTGAATAATAAGCACTCTTTATCGCGATGAAATCGTAAATTCTCGTTTTTGCTCCGTTTTCAATCATTTTTACCTGCAAGACATAAAAATACCAAACAAACATATTTGCAAGATAATTATCCATATTTTAGCATTTTTAGTCTGATTAATAGTGTTTTACGGGGTAAAAAGGATGTGTATTTTAGCACACATCAATACTCAAGGTCATTGTTGATGAAGTGAACAAAAGGAATGACTTGACGACCTTGAGAATTAGGTATCAATGGTAATAGCTTGCGCAGATCATGTGGATATTGCTGACCTTCAGGGTTGTTCCAGTCTAATTGATCAGTGGTTGCCTTGTATACTTCTTCAAATAAATATTCTAGCTCCACCAGTCTTTTGCATGATCCTTTCATCAGTTCAAATGTTGGACCGACTAATAATTCTAGAGTCAGAGTATCAACTATAAGCCTATTCATTACGAATGTTGAGAAGTCTAGAGGAGTGTCCATCAGCTCATTAAACGACTCACGGGTATCTTCTTTTTGAGCCAAAGTGCTTAGCCAAGGTTGAACAGGTCCATGAGCAGCAGGCAAAGTCTTGTTCCAATCATGATTGGGAGTAGGAGGTTTTGCCGGTTTTTGAAACCAATCAGGATGTTGAGAGGTCTCTTCATCAAGTTTATCTTCAGTATCTCCTGTTACAAACTCCTGATGTGCAGGTTCTTCTAAATATTCAGCAGTGTGCATTGGCTCCTCTCCTTGAGCAGACTTGTGATAAGATTTGGACCCTTCAGTAGACTTGCCAGTTGTCTTGGAGGTCTTTTCCTTTGGTGCACTTGTAACACCCCCAAAAATCATTTACAACGCAGCGGAATACCAAATGGGGTGTTACTTCGTAATACACAGCGCTAGATATAAGAGAACGACCTCTAAGTGTCGTTTGAAAAGTAATCTCGTTGATTTAATCAAAATCTGTATTTTTATCTATACATTTGTCCCATAATTTCATTTCCACAATGAAAGCTTGAAATGATATAGACCTCCAATTGCACTTCAGAAACCGAGCATATAATTTACTGAGAAAAAACATGCTTTAAAATTGTCAACATTAAAAGTTGGTGAGTTCATAGGTTGTTTAAATTTGAATGTAAAATCCACTGTGTTCATCACTAGTACCATGTAAAAATCCCAAAAATTTTTAAAGAATGACCGACCATTTATGTCACCAAAAGTTCATATCTGATCCTATATGATTTATAAAGAATGCCATGACCATTTTAATGTCACCAAAAGTACCCATTCTTTATTACCAAAGATGTATAAAGAATGCATGACCATCTTTATTGTCACAAAAATGTTTCAAGTATGTATTGCCATTTTATTCAAGGCAACGTAAATATCCATGTGAGTATAAAACAATGTTTACGATTACTCTAAGCTCATGAAACTGAAGCTAATAATTCATGTAAGAATTCTTATGTATTTGTTGGGGGCCCTGTAGTCCCAACGTGATAATCCGACATGTTATAACGTTCGTTCCCAGTGATAGCTAATCACCCGAACGGGGGTTGTCAATCCCGAATAGATCTATTTTATATCATTCGCGTGGACATCACGCTATATGTCGTAACGGCGATCGCTAATCAACCGAACAGGGAATCACACCCGAATAGATCTATTTCAAGAACATTCGCGCTCACCCTCCAAGTGATTTACAGTTCAGACGCTGTGACGTAGAGCTTGTATGTACCCAATTTGGGCAGTGATTTAAAATATGTACTCCCGTTACCGGTGTCCCCTCCAAGAACACCCGGGCAGTAAAGTAAAAATATGTACTCCCGTTACCGGTGTCCCCTCCAAGAACACCCGGGCAGTACCGTTTTGTCATCAGTTCAATCCGCTTAAGCTAATCCGTAATCCTTTCAAAAGTAAAGTGCATATATTTGTGACCAAAAATGAAGTCAAATAATATATCCCATAGCGAGCTATGCAAATAAGTATGTAAACCAATTTGTAATCAATCATGTAAATGCATTTGTAACCAAGCATGTTCTCACCCCAAAAATATGTAAAAACCAGTAAAACATGGGGCTATAAACTCACCTTGATGTTGCAGAACGATCGACAGATAGCATTATATGCACAATACGAACTGAAGACGAAGCGGCTCGATCAAGAAGTTGCAGCTATCTTAACGGCTAAGTCCCACTAGCCTAGGATAATGAATTTGGGTTTCCTGATGGATAGTCACCTCAACGCGTCACGTTGATAAAAGATTTAGATTTAAAGTTGTAATAGTTTGGTGGTTGGTTAAATAAATAAATTTAAAATATATGCACAGTGGTGGTTATTATATTCTTATATAATTACAATATGAAAATAACCCTTATCTAACTCAACAATACCGTGATTTTTATTAACAAAGACAGTCAATCCAAATATTAATGAAAAGTATATAATACCTTGCAGGTATTATATCATAAGTGTGGGTAAATAATTTAAACCAGTTAGTTTGACCTTACTAAAATGATTTGAATAAAAAGTATACCACTGTCTTAAGGTTATGAATCAACAAACCATGTTTGTAAAGTTTATAACAACTTATAAAATTATAATATAATATTTTATAAAATTATCTTTCGTTTCTTCGAGGGGTGTCTAAAATAGTGCGTCTACATTGTAAAAAGTATTAGGTTTTCGTTTCGTTTTTATTTGGTTACTGTAATAATACGATTTATTTATATTAATTAGTCCTTTTTATCGGTTTCTGAAATAATATAAACTCTAGTAAAACATTACTAAGTATTAAAACTTTATAAAATTTTCGCCATGACATTTCACATTTATAACGTTTTCCATATTTATAAAGGTCTAACGTTTTTTCCCACTTAAATCAATGGAAATCAATCTTGCAAAACCACACGTGTTTTTAAAGTATAATATTGCAAACCCCCACGTGTTTTAAATATATAAACATATATATTTATATCAACCGAACATAATAAAAATTATTACATTAATATATATCCGGTTTCATGTTTATTAAACCCTAAGTTGTATTTATTCACCGTTTATCATGAACCAAACTTACCCTTTTTATTGTTTCGCTAACCCAAACACACTCCTTGTGTGTTCCTATCCAAGCCAAACGTACCCCTTGCTGTGCCCGCTGTCCCAAACACCCCTTTGGTCATATTTACATAGCCAAACGCACCCATTGTGGGTGGGCTGTTAAGCCAAACGCACCCTTGTGCGTGGTTTCATTAAACAAACGCACCCTCTTTGATGGAAGTACAAGCCAAACGCAGCCCTTGCTGCGGGTGTGAAGGCCAACGCGCCATTGTTAGGCTGTCACAGCCAAACGCGCCCTATTCGGGCGGCTGACCCGATACCGACCGCACCCTTGTGGTGCCGAAATCAAACCAACGCCCCTAGTTGATTATAAACAACACCAACTGCCCTCTTGGGCTGTTAACAATTTAACCAAACACGCCTCTTGTGGTGTTACTTGCTAAACCAAACGCCCCCTTGCTGTCTCTACATCAACCAAACACACTCTCATCGGTGGTTGTCAGAACCAAACCCGAATAAACCCTCGGCTGTTAACCCACAACCAAATGCCCCTAGGGCTGTAACACAAACCAAACCAACGCCCTTGTGTGATAGACCCAACCCGACGCACCCTAAAGGTGGCTGCCAAACCCGACAAACCAACACCCCCGGCTGTCCCGAGCCTAGCCCGACACCCCGGCTGTCCCCGGCCGTTCCCACAGCCTAGACCCGACCTAAACCCATAACAAGAAACCAAAACGCACCCTATGTGCTTATATTGAACAAAATAGCACCCTACATATCTGGGTGCTTATCTTCGACAACCAAACCACCCGCTGTGAATCACAACAA
This sequence comes from Tanacetum coccineum, assembly GCA_026074375.1. NCBI lineage: Eukaryota > Viridiplantae > Streptophyta > Magnoliopsida > Asterales > Asteraceae > Tanacetum > Tanacetum coccineum. The sequence goes on along the minus strand of BQNB010000916.1, from coordinate 24,581 downwards.
CCCGACACGAACACCCCTTGTTGTGAACCCGCTAACCAATCGCACCCTAACTTGATGTAAAACAAAATAAACGCACCCTCGACTGGTGCATCACCAACCCAACACACCTTTGTGGTTGATACCACCAACCCGACGCAACCCTCTACGGTTTTAACCAAATTAAAACGCACGCTAGGTGCTAACCTTACCCCGAACGCACCCTTGTTGTGACGAACCAAACGCACCTCTAGAAAGAAAAAAAATAAAGAAAGGAGAATTGCTGGTGCAAAACTCAAAAACCACACACACCCGTGTGCATAAACGAAACAGACACAACCTTGATGTGCTAAACCCACATCAAACGCACCCCGTCTTGGTGTTATAACGACCCAATGCACCCTATAGGTTGTTTGACAGCCACACACACCCTCTTGGTGGCTTCTGTGGGGGCATGGCGATGCCTGTGGGTGACCGATATGGTGATGATGGTTAAAGGTGTGGATGTGGCGTCACGGTGGGGAGTGGGAGGTAGTCGAAGAGTGAGCGGCGCGGTGTGCAGTGTTATAGGGGATCGAGTAGATCCGCTCATGAGGATCACATTTGGTGTTCGTCGGAAAAATCCGCCGGAAAAGTTTTCCGGTGGTGGCCGGCGACGGTGGGTGGTGGCCGGATATTCATGAGGAGGGAGATCGTGTTTAGTAGTTTGTGTGTATTTGAGATGGAATGAAAGAAATGAAGTAAAATGTATATATATAAAAATAAAATGTGACAAGTTATTATAGTGTAGGGTTTAAATTGTAACTTTTTAGTGAAACTTCGATACATATCGGTTCGGGACTCGTTTGAAGGACTGAACGGATGATTCAACCCTTGAAACTTGCGCCATTGCTTTCCGAATCATTTTTCTGATAAAAGTGAGTATTTACTTGATAATGTTTCATAAATATTTTATAACATTTAATAAAATATCTGTTATTCATTTTGTGAACCGGTTTCGTCTTGTCCGAAATAAAAATGGATTTAAGCTCGAGTATTCGCGTTATCAACAATGCTTTTAATTAAAAATGATGCCTAATTTATTTAATATTTTTATTAAATGAATACTGATAATTAAAAACAAAATTTAATTATTTTTGTGTGTCCCGTTGTTTGTATATTGTTCAAAAAAATGTTTTGCGTTCAGTTTAAGCCCTTTCGGCTCGTTTCCAGGTCTCGGGCAAAACTGAAAAGTTGTCAGGAATGTCGTTTCTGCATCGAATTGCTTTAGGGTCCGAGCTGTGAAAACGTATTAGATGTTGTTTTCTTTAAATCAATCAGACCCGAAAAGCAAAGGTTATAATCGTCCATTCAGAATTCGAAAAAATCTCGGATGTTTACAGTCCTACCCTTAAAGAAATCTCGTCCCGAGATTAAATTTGTGTTATCCGATTGTGTGACCAAGGAAAGACTTAAGGTTAACTAAACTCGTCCTAAACAAGACGCTGATAACTTTATTCAGCGAAATTCGGTGTTTCTATACTTCTCAATCTACCAAAAATTTTGGCTAGGTTTGTCCAGGATATTTAATCCATCAAAATGGGTATCTCAAATATATCATTACAGATCTTATGACTGGTATAACCGCGTTATAGGGAAAGTCCATTATATGAAAAACTTCAAGAAGAAGGAGTAATCGCGTGTTTATGTGTATAAGTTTCTAAATGTCCGAAGGACGGAGTCTCGTTTCTACTATTTGTAAAGTCGATGATTCACATCAACGTGGCTTATGTATGTCCATACCACAACTTACTTGGCAGTACTAGGATGCACCGCGACCTAAGTCTTCCTACTAGTGGCCCGAAATGAATAGTCCAACTATCTGTTTCGTCGATAGGTGTTTATCTCGTTTAAAGGGAGTTGCATTACCTATTGGATAAAGTTGTATCAGTCGGGACCGCTCTAGGACCCAACAACAGCAACCATAACGTCGATAACGAAATCACAAATGGTGAGGGATGCCGAGAATGAGACATTTCGAGAAGCATTATTACTCAGAATAAAGTTTAATAAATGAAATGGACTCGCGTAAAGCTTATGCGTTAGACGGCGGATTAAATGGTACATCAGTACGCTAAGTTAAGGACGAATCACACTCCAGTAACTCAAAGCTGTGTAAACAAGTCGTAGTTCCACGAACAGTTCGTGATCGCGAGGATTATCAACGACAAAAGTAATAACTTAAAAATGTGATAAGGTAGTTCCAAGTGAGGCCTTAAGATTCTGCTGAGTGGCAAGACACGATTGTGTCTCTAGACCCTTTTAACGGATTCTGATGATTAATCGCTTTCCAGGTTCAATACTCTTGTCCATATCGATACCCATTAAGCCCACTCATTTATAATTTTTCTTATTTACATAAAGAAGCGTCCAATTAGTTGTGTATGTAGTAAGAAATGATAAAAACTTATGGTTCGGTCGGTTATTTATAATTTATTTATTTAACTGAAGAGGCCGTCCCAATCCTATTAAATAAACATATTAAAAATCATCCTACTTAATATTCCCAGATGCAATTACGGCGTACTCTCATACCTTCAAGGTAGTTGAACATGACGATGCATGTGCTCAATGATATTGGGCGAGTGATTTAAAAAACTCGTCTTTGGAAGCTGGGAGTGAAAACTGCCAGGTACGAGATTCAACCAATGAGTTCAAGATCATAATGAGTACTCGGTTAGAGTAAAATAAGGTAAAGATCTCTATAAACAAATCAGTATAGTGATTACCATATCAATCCTCCTATTACAAGTCCCGCCTATACAAGACTTGCAATACTTAGATTCATACACAATCCCGTGTAAACAGAACTGTGACGAGGCTGTTATATAGCATTATCATATCAATCCTCATAATTACAAGTCCCAAGTCCCCCCCCCGCCTATACAAGACTTGTAATACTTAGATTCATACATAATTCCATGTAAACAAAATTATGACGGTCTCCGTGTAATACAATATTATATAAAGTTATGAAGAAAATAATATTCTTAGAGACCATTGTTTAACTTACAATGTCTGAGAACGAAATGAGATCATTGTGCAACTCACAATGTCTAAGAAGTAAGATGAGACCATTGTATAACTCACAATGTCTGACGAGTAGAATGAGACCATTGTGCAACCCACAATGTCTTAAAGAAATAAACTGGTATTTATATAATAACTCTTATATAAATAAGCGTACGATATACGCGAAAGGAATGCAAGCATATATATATCATATATATAACTGGTAATGTCATCGTAAGCACTTAATGCAGCACTATGTAAGCACATAAGCAAGTAGTGTGTATGCACTTTGAAAATGTTTGTTGTGATGCAATATTTGTGAAAATGGTTATAGTCTAGGGTAAAATATGCAACCTAGTTCTCTATAACCTTGGCTCTGATACCAATCTGTAACACCCCCAAAAATCATTTACAACGCAGCGGAATACCAAATGGGGTGTTACTTCGTAATACACAGCGCTAGATACAAGAGAACGACCTCTAAGTGTCGTTTGAAAAGTAATCTCGTTGATTTAATCAAAATCTGAATTTAATATACATTTGTCCCATAATTGCATCACAATGAAAAGCTTGAATGTATAGACTCCAATGCACTTCAAGAAATCCGAGCATATAATTTACCTGAGAAAAACATGCTTAAAAGTGTCAACATTAAAGTTGGTGAGTTCATAGGTTAGTTTAAATATGAATGTAATCCACTGTGTCATCACAGTACCATGTAAAAATCCCAAAAATTTATAAAGAATGCACGACACATTTTATGTCACCAAAAGTACCAATCTTATCCTAAAGATATATAAAGAATGCATGACCAATTTAATGTCACCAAAAGTACCAATCTTATTCCAAAGATTTATAAAGAATGCATGACCAATTTAATGTCACCAAAAATGTTTCAAGTATGTATTGCCATTTTATTCAAGGCAACGTAAATATCCATGTGAGTATAAAACAATGTTTACGATTACTCTAAGCTCATGAAACTGAAGCTAATAATTCATGTAAGACTTCTTATGAATATTGTTTGGGGGCCCTGTATCCCAACGTGAATAATCCGACATGTTATAACGTTTCGTAATCCCATTGATAGCTAATTCACCCGAACGGTGTTGTCAATCCGAATAGATCTATTATTATCATTCGCGTGGACATCACGCTATAATGTTCGATCCGGCCGATCGCTAATCAACCGAACCAGCGATCCACACCCGAATAGATCATTTCATAAACATTCGGTGCTCACCCTCCAAGTGATTTACAGTTCATGACGCTGTGACGTAGACTTGTATGTACCCAATTTGGGCAGTGATTTAAAATATGTACTCCCGTTACCGGTGTCCCCTCCAAGAACACTCGGGCAGTAGCGTTTTGTTATCAGTTCAATCCGCTTAAGCTAATCCGTAATCCTTTCAAAAGTAAAGTGCATATATTTGTGACCAAAAATGAAGTTCAAATAATATATCCGCATAGCGAGCTACCTATTGCCAAATAATATGTAAAAAACCAATTTGTAATCAATCATGTAAATGCATTTGTAACCAAGCATGTTCTCACCCCAAAAATATGTAAAAACCAGTAAAACATATGGCTATAAACTCACCTTGATGTTGCAGAACGATCGACAGATAGGTATCTAATATGCACAATACGAACGGAAGATGAAGCGGCTCGATCAAGAAGTCGCAGCTACTCTTAACGGCTAAGTCCCACTAGCCTAGGATAATGAATTGGTTTCCTGCTGGATAGTCACCTCAACACGTCACGTTGAAATAAAGAATCAGATTTAAATTTAGTAATGGTTTGGAGGTTGTTAAAATACATAAATTAAAATATATGCAAATTGTGTACTATATATTCTTTATAAAATTACATATGAAAATAACCCTTATATAAATTCCTACCACGTGAATTATATAACAAATACAGTCAATTCCAAATATTAATGAAATTATATAAATAACCATGCAAGTATTATAAATCATAAGTGTGGGTAAATAATTAAACCAAGTTAGTATGACTCTACTAAAAAGACTTTGAAAAAAAAGTATACCACTAGACTTAATGTTGAAATCAACAAACATGTTTGTAAAATTTAATAACCATTGAAAAATAAAAATAATATATTATAAATTATCTTTCGTTTCTTCGACGGGTCGTGTCTAAAATAGTTCGTCTCATTGTAAAAGTATAGATTTCGTTCGTTTATCTGGTTACTGTATAATACGATTTATTATATAATTTAGTCATTTTTATCGGTTTCTAAAATAATATAAACTTTAGTAAAACAAGTACTAAGTATATAAACTTCTCAAAATTTCCGCCATGACAATTCCCATTTATAAATCGTTTTGACATATTTATAAAGTCTAACGTTTTTTTTCCCACTTAATCATATGAAATCAATATTGCAAACCCCACGTGTTTAAATATATAAATATATATTTTAATCAACTGAACATAATAGTAATTATTACATTAATTAACCATTTTAAACCACAATATATATATCCAGTTTTCATGTTTATAAAACCTTAAGTTGTAATTTACTCACACGTGTTAACATGAAACCAAACGTACCCTTTATAGTATCCGCTAACACCAAACACACTCCTTGTGTGTTCCTAATCCAAGCAAACGAACCCTTTGCTGTGCCCGGCTGTCCCATAACACCCCCTTGGTCATATTTACAACAGCCTAATAACGCACCCTTTGTGGGGTGGACTGTTAAGTCCAAAAACTCACCCATGTGCGTGTTTCATTAAACAAACGCACCCTCTTTGATGGAAGTACAAGCCAAACGCAGCCCTTGCTGCGGGTGTGAAGGCCAACGCGCCATTGTTAGGCTGTCACAGCCAAAACGCGCCCAAAATCGGCGGCTTGACACCTATACCCGCCCGCCACCCTTGTGTTGACTGAAATTCAAAACCAACGCCCCTAGTTGATCATAAACAACACCAAATGCCCTCTTGGGCTGTTAACAATTAAAAACCAAACACGCCGTCTTTAGTGGGTAACATCTAAACCAAACGCCCCTTGCTGTCCTCTACATTCAACCAAACACACTCTCCATCCGGTGCTTAACAAAACAAACCCGAAAAACACTCTGGATGTTCACCCATAACCACACCAACCAAACACCCCCTTTAACTGTCGAGCAACCCCAAACGCACCCTAATGGTATGTACAGCAGCCAAACGCACTCATGTGCATGGCTGCTGTTAAGCCAAACACCCCTATCGGCGAACAACCAAACCAACGCCCCTTTGGGGCTGCTGTCCACCGAACCAAACGCACCCGAGGTGCTGCCAAACCAACCAAACGCACTCTCTTGTGCGGCTGTCAACAACCTAACGCACCCTAACCGTGGTTGCAAAACCAAACAGCCCCTCGGCTGTTAACCACAACAACCCGACACGAACACCCCTTGTTGTGAACCCGCTAACCAACCGCACCCTAACTTGATGTAAAACAAAATAAACGCACCCTCGACTGGTGCATCACCAACCCAACGCACCTTCGTGGTTGATACCACTAATCCGATGCAACCCTCTGCTGTTTTAACCAAACCAAAACGCACGCTAGGTGCAAACCCTACCCCGAACGCACCCTTGTTGTGACGAACCAAACGCACTTCTGCTGGTGCAAGACTCAAACCTCACGCACCCGTGGTGCTGTAAACGAAAACGAGACAAAACCTGGTGGTGCTAAACCCACATCAAACGCGCCCCGTCTTGGTGTTATAACGACCAAATGCACCTTATGGGTTGTTTAACAGCCACACGCACCCTCTTGGTGGCTCGGTGGTGGTGGGGCAGCGGCGATGCTGTGGGGTGACGATGATGATGATGATGGTGTAGGTGTGGAGGTGGTGTCACGGTGGGGAGTGGGGAGGCAGTCGGAAGGGTGAGCGGCGCGTGGTGGCGAGTGTTATAGGGGATCGAGTAGATCCGCTCATGAGGATCACATTTGGTGTTCGTCGGAAAATCCCGCCGGAAAACTTTTCCGGCGGCGGCGACGTGGTGGTGGCCGGAATGTTGGCCGGAGAAGATGGTGGCTGAGGGTGGCCGGCGGTGGGGTGAGGGAGAGAGAAGAGTGGGAGTGTGTATGTTAACTTTTATATAAATGAAATAAATATATAAAAGTTTTATATATATATTAAAAGTTTTGATGGAAGTGACAAGTTTCCAAAACCTTGGGGTCAATTTTGTAACTTTTTAACATAGTTTTTATAACTATCGGTTCGGGACTCATTTGAGCGACTTAACGGATGATTCAACGGATGATTCAACCCTTGAATCTTGCTGTCCATTGCTTCGAATTCATTTTTTGAATAAAAATGAGTTTTTACTGATAATGTTTCGTAAATTATTTTATAACATTTAATTAAAATATCTGTTATTCATTTGTGAATCGGTTTCGTTTGTCCGAAATAAAAAAATGGATTTAAGCTCGAGTATTCGCTGTTATCAACAACGGATTTTATTTAAAAAATGATGTCTAATTATTTTATTTTTTTTTTAAATTGAATATGATAATTAAAAACAAAATTTAATTATTTTGTGCTGTCATGTGTTGTATATTTTCGAAAAATAATATTGCAGGTTGCTGTTTTAGCCCTTTTCGGCTCGTTTCCCAGGTCTCGGGCCAAAACTGAAAATGTTGTCTGGATGTCGTTTCGCTCATCGTATTGCTTTAGGGTCCGAGCTGTGAAAACGTGATTTAGATGGTTGTTCTTGTAAGTCAAGTCAGACCCGAGAGAGAAAAGTCAAAGGTTATAATCGTCATTCAGAATTCAAAAAATTCTCGGATGTTACTAGTTAATACCCTTAAGAAATCTGTCCGAGATTAAATTTGTTCGTGTTATCACGATTGTCGTTGTGACCAAGGAAAAACTTAAGGGTTAACTAACTCGTCCTAAACAAGACGGCTGATATACTTTATCAGCGAAATTCGATGTTTCTATACTCTCAATCTACCAAAAACTTTTGGTAGGTTTGTCCAGGATATTTTAATCCATCAAACTGGGTATCTCAAATAGATCATGACTGATATTATGACTGGTATATACCGCTCGTTATAGGAATAAAGTCTCATTATATGAAATCGTCTAGTAAGATGGTGTTATGTAATCGCGGTTGTATGTTTGTAGAAGTTTCTAAATTGTCCTGAGGACGGTAGTCTCGTTTCTACTATTTGTATGTCTCGATGATTCACATCATAGTGGGCTTATGTATGTCAGTTACCAACTTACTTTGGTGAGTACTAGGAGTATTCGGCGTCCTTAAGTCTTCCTACTAGTGGCCCGAAATGGATAGTCCAACTATCTGTTTCGTCGATAGGTGTTTATCTCGTTTAAGGGGAGTTGCATAAACTATGGGATAAAGTTGTATCAGTCGGGACCGCTCCAAGACCCAATAGTAGCGACCATAACGTCAATACTATAACAATGGTGATGGGATCTGCTGAGCAATTAGGTTATTTTTTAGAGAAACAATTTCCCAGAATAATGTTTAATAAATGGAGAGGAGCTCGCGAGGAAGAGAGCTTATGCGATAGACGGGGATTATGGTCTCAGTCGTTAGTTCGATGAATCCAGCTTCATTTGCTCAAGCTGTGTAAACAAGTTGTTAGTTTCTCACGAACAATTCGTGATCGCGCAAGGTAGGATTAGCAAACAACAAAAGTAATAACTTAAAAAAATGTGATAAGGTAGATCCAAGTGAGGCCTTAAGATTCTGCTGAGTGGCAAGACACGATTGTGTCTCTAGACCCTTTTAACGGATTCTGATGATTATCGATTTCAGGTTCATACTCGTGTCATATCGGATTCAGGAAGCCGTGGACCACTCATTTATAATTTTCTTATTACATAAAGAAGCGTTCCAAATTTACGTAAGTAAGAAATGATAAACTTATGGTTCGGAGTTAATAATTTATTTATTTAAATGACGAGGACGGTCCCAATCCTTTTAAATAAACAGATTATAAATCATCCTACTTAATAATTCCCGATGCGATACGCGTACTCTCATAACCTTTAAGGTGGTTGACATGACGATGCATGTGTTCTAATGAGTATGGGACGAGTGTTTAAAACTCGTCTTCGGAGACTGGGAGTAAAAACTGCCAGGCGAGATCGACATAGAGTTCAAGATAGTTAATGAGTACTCGGTTAGAGTAAATACGATGAAGGTCCTTATAAATGAGTTAACATAGCAATTATCGTATCAATCCTCCTATTACAAGTCCCGCCCATACATACTTGTAATACGATTTATAAGATTCATACTTTAAATCAGTAAACAGAACTGTGACGGGTTTTGTTTTCATAGAAATTTTCATATCAATCCTCATATTACAAGTCGTGGCTTTTGGATGTAAGTACCCAACTTACTTGGCAGTACTAGGATATATCGCGACCTAAGTCTTCCCACTAGTGGCCCAAAATGAATAGTTCGACTATCTCTCTCATCAATAGGTGTTTATCTGGTTTAAGGGGGTTGCATTACCTATTGGATAAAGTTGTACAAGCTGGGACCGCTCCAAGACCCAACAACAGCAACCATAATGACCATAACTATACCAATTGGTGATGGGATGCAGAGAGTGAGGACATTTCAAGAAATGATGTCCCTAGAATAAAGTTCAATCAAATGGGAGTAGCTCGCGGAAGAGCTTATGCGATAGACGGCGGAATATGGTACTCAGTCGTTAGTTCGAGGATGAATCAACTCCGTTAGTTCAAGTGTGTAACAAGTCTGTTAGTTCCATGAACAGTTTGTGATCGCGAGGATTAGCAACGGAAAAGTAATAACTTAAGAATGAGATACGATAGTTCCAAATGAGGCCTTAAGATCCTGCTAAGTGGTAAGACACGATTGTGTTTCTAGACCTTTTTAATGGATTATGGTGATTATCGAGTTCAGGTTCATACTCGTGTCATATCAGATACCATTAAGCCCACTCATTTATAATTCATTATTTGCATAAAGAAGCGTCCTAATTTATGTAAATAATGAATTAACTTATGGTTCGGCGATTTACAATTTATTTATTTAAATGAAGAGGCGTCCCAATCCTTTTAAATAAAGAGATTATAAATCATCCTACTTAATAATTTCCGATGCAATACGCGTACTCTCATAACCTTCAAGGTGGTTGACATGACGATGCATGTGCTCTAATGAGTATGGGACGAGTGATTTAAAACTCGTCTTTGGAAGCTGGGAGTAAAAACTGCCAGGCGAGATCAACATAGAGTTCAAGATAATTAATGAGTACTCGGTTAGAGTAAATAAGGTAAAATGCTCTGTATACAAATCAGTATGTGATTACCATATCGATCCTCCTATTACAAGTCCGCCTATTCAAGACTGCAATACTTAATTTATAAAACAATCGTGTAAAACAGAACTGTGACGGGCTTTGTTAATATAGCAATTATCATATCAATCCTCATATTACAAGTCCCGCCTATACAAGACTTGTAATACTTAGATTCATACATAATTCCATGTAAACAAAATTATGACGGTCTCCGTGTAATACGATATTATATAAAGTTATGAAGAAAATAATATTCTTAGAGACCATTGTTTAACTTACAATGTCTGAGAACGAAATGAGACCATTGTGCAACTCACAATGTCTAAGAAGTAAGATGAGACCATTGTATAACTCACAATGTCTGACGAGTAGAATGAGACCATTGTGCCAAAACCTCAATGTCCTTAAAGAAATTAAACTGGTATTTATATAATAATCTCTTATATAAATAAGCGTTACGATATACGCGACGAGGGATTGCAAGCATATATAGTATCTATTATATGTTTGTCACGTAAGCATTTAATGCAGCACGTAATGTAAGCACATAAGCAAGTAGTGTGTATGCACTTTGAAAATGTTTGTTGTGGTGCAATATTTGTGAAAATGGTTATAGTCTAGGGTAAAATATGCAACCTAGTTCTCTATAACCTTGGCTCTGATACCAATCTGTAACACCCCCAAAAATCACATACAACGCAGCGGAATACCAAATGGGGTGTTACTTCGTAATACACAGCGCTAGATACAAGAGAACGACCTCTAAGTGTCGTTTGAAAAGTAATCTCGTTGATTTAATCAAAATCTGAATTTAATATACATTTGTCCCATAATTGCATCACAATGAAAAGCTTGAATGTATAGACTCCAATGCTTAAAAGAACTCGAGATATAATTTACCTGAGAAAAACATGCTTAAAAGTGTCAACATTAAAGTTGGTGAGTTCATAGGTTAGTTTAAATATGAATGTAATCCACTGTGTCATCACAGTACCATGTAAAAATCCCAAAAATTTATAAAGAATGCACGACACATTTTATGTCACCAAAAGTACCAATCTTATCCTAAAGATATATAAAGAATGCATGACCAATTTAATGTCACCAAAAGTACCAATCTTATTCCAAAGATTTATAAAGAATGCATGACCAATTTAATGTCACCAAAAATGTTTCAAGTATGTATTTGCCATTTTATTCAAGGCAACGTAAATATCCATGTGAGTATAAAACAATGTTTACGATTACTCAAGATCATGAAACTGAAGCTAATATTCATGTAAGGAAGTCATTATCGTATTTGTTTGGGGGCCCTGTAGTCCCAACGTGATATTACACGACTTGTTATAACGTTCGTTCCCAGTGATAGCTAATCACCGAAGGGGGTTGTCAATACCGAATTAGATCTATTTTATATAATTCGCGTTGACATCACGCTATAATTGTTCGTTACCGGCGATTCGCTAATAAATCCGAACAGGGAATCCACACCCGAATAGTTCTATTTCTAAACATTCGTGCAACCCTCCAAGTGATTTACAGTTCATGACGTGTGAGTATTACTTTGTATGTACCAATTTTGGGCTGTGATTTAAACTATGTACTCCCGTTACCGGTGTCCCCTCATGAACACTCGGGCACAGTAGCGTGTTGTTATCAGTTCAATCCGCTTAAGATAATCCTGTTATCCTTTAAAAGTAAAGTGCATATATTTGTGACCAAAAATGAAGTCAAATAATATATCCCATAGCGAGCTATGCAAATAAGTATGTAAACCAATTTGTAATCAATCATGTAAATGCATTTGTAAACAAGCATGTTCTCACCCCAAAAATATGTAAAAACCAGTAAAACATATGGTATAACTCACCTTGAGGTTGCAGAACGATCGACGATAGGTATCGAATATGCACAATACTGATCGGTATGAAAGCTGGCTGATCAAGAAGTCGCTGCTACTCTTAACGGCTAAGTCCCACATAGCCTCTGGATATGAATTTGGGTTTCCTGATGGTAGTCACATCAACTTCGTGTTTTTTTTTATACTTGAATAAAGATTCAGATTTATTGTTGTAATGGTTTGGTGGTTGGTTTAATAAATAAATTTTAAATATATGACAAAGAGTGTAATATATATTCTTTATATATTACATATGAAAATAACCCTTATATAATTCCTACCGTGAATTATATAACAAAGACAGTCAATTCAAATATTAATGAAAAGTATATAATACCTTGCAGGTATTATATCATAAGTGTGGGTAAATAATTTAAACCAGTTAGTTTGACCTTACTAAAAAGACTTTGAATAAAAGTATACCCACGTCTTAATGTTATGAATCAACAAACCATGTTTGTAAAGTTTATAACCATTATAAAATATAAAATAATATTTTATAAATTATCTTTCGTTCTTCGACGGGTGTGTTAAAATAGGTTCGTGTCTATTGTAAAAGTATAGATTTCGTTCGTTTATCTGGTTACTGTATAATACGATTTATTATATAATTTAGTCATTTTTATCGGTTTCTAAAATAATATAAACTTTAGTAAAACATTACTAAGTATAAAACTTCTATAAATTTCGCCATGACATTCCCATTTATAAATCGTTTTCCATATTTATAAAGTCTAACGTTTTTCCCACTTAATCAATGAAATCAATATTGCAAACCCCCACGTGTTTTAAATATATAACATATAATTTTTATATCAATCTGACATAATAGTATATTATTACATTTATTTAACCTTTTTAAACCACTCAATTTATATATCCAGTTTCATTGTTCTTATTAAATCATTTAGTGGTATTTATTCACCGTTTTACATGAACCAAACGTACCCTTTTTATGGTTTCGCTAACCCAAACACACTCCTTGTGTGTTCCTATCCAAGCCAAACGTACCCCTTGCTGTGCCCGCTGTCCCAAACACCCCTTTGGTCATATTTACACAGCCGAACGCACCCTTTGTGGGTGGGCTGTTAAGCCAAACGCACCCTTGTGCGTGGTTTCATTAAACAAACGCACCCTCTTTGATGGAAGTACAAGCCAAACGCAGCCCTTGCTGCGGGTGTGAAAGCCAAAAAAAAAAAACGCCCCCCAACCCATTGTTTGGTGTCATGGCCAACGCGCCTAATCGGCGGTCTGACGATACCGACCGCACCTTTGTGGTGCCGAAATTCAAACCAACGCCCCTAGTTGATTATAAACAACACCAAATGCCCTCTTGGGCTGTTAACAATTAAACCAAACACGCCTCTTGTGGTGTTACATGCTAAACCAAACGCCCCCTTGCTGTCTCTACATCAACCAAACGCACTCTCATCGGTGGTTATCAAAACCAAACCCGAATAAACCCTCGGCTGTTAACCCACAACCAAATGCCCCTAGGGCTGTAACACAAACCAAACCAACGCCCTTGTGTGATAGACCCAACCCGACGCACCCTAAAGGTGGCTGCCAACCCGCAACCAAACGCGCCTTTGCGGGCTGTCAACAGCCAAACGCCCTATGTGGGTCGTTTCTAAACCCAACACACCCTAAAATAAGAAAACCAAAAAAACGCACCCTGTTGCTTAATATTGTAACCAAATTTGCACCCTATCTGGTGCTTTATTTCGAAACCAAACGCACCCGCTGTGAACCACAACAACCCGACACAAACACCCCTTGTTGTGAACCCGCCAACCAATCGCACCTAACTGATGTAAACAAAATAAACACACCCTCGACTGGTGCATCACGAACCCAACGCACCTTTGTGGTTGATACCACTAACCCGACGCAACCCTCTGCTGTTTTAACCAAACCAAAACGCACGCTAGGTGCAAACCCTACCCCGAACGCACCCTTGTTGTGACGAACCAAACGACTTTGCTGGTGCAAAACTCAAACCACACGCACCCGTGGTGCTGTAAACGAAGTGTGTGTGTGTGTGGTGGTGCTAAACCCAATCAAACGCACCCCGTCTTGGTGTTATAACGACCCAATGCACCCTATAGGTTGTTTAACAGCCACACGCACCCTCTTGGTGGCTCGGTGGTGGTGGGGCAGCGGCGATGCTGTGGGGTGACGATGATGATGATGATGGTGTAGGTGTGGAGGTGGTGTCACGGTGGGGAGTGGGGAGGCAGTCGGAAGGGTGAGCGGCGCGTGGTGGCGAGTGTTATAGGGGATCGAGTAGATCCGCTCATGAGGATCACATTTGGTGTTCGTCGGAAAAATCCGCCGGAAAAGTTTTCCGGCAGCGGCCGGTGGTGGCCGGCGGCGGTGGGTGGTGGCCGGATATTCATGAGGAGGGAGAGAGTGTTTAGTAGTTTGTGTGTGTGTATTTGAGATGGAATGAAAGAAATGAAGTAAAATGTATATATATATATATATATATATATATATATATATATATATATAAAATGTGACAAGTTATTATAGTGTAGGGTTTAAATTGTAACTTTTTAGTGAAACTTCGATAATATCGGTTCGGGATCTCGTTTGATGATTAACGGATGATTCAACCTTGTAAACTTGCGTCATTCGCTTTCCGAATCCATTTTTCTGATAAAAGTGAGGTATTTACTTTATAATGTTTCATAATATTTTATAAAAATTTAATATAATATTGTTATTCATTTTGTAATCGGTTTCGTTCTTGTCTCGAAATAAAAATGGGATTTAAGCTCGAGTATTCGGATATCAACAATGCTTTTAATTAAATATGATGCTAAATTTATTTAATATTTTTCATAAAGGATACTGAATAAATTAAAAAAATAATTTAATATTTTTGTGTGTCCGTGTTGTATATTGTTCGAAAAATGTTTGCGGTGTGTTTTAGCCCTTTTCGGTCGTTTTCAGGTCTCGGGTAAACTGAAAAGCTGGTCAGGAATGTCGTTCGCATCGAAGTGCTTTAGCGTTCGGCTGTGAATAGTGATTTAGATGGTTTGTTCTTGTAAGTCAAAGTCAGACCCGGAAAAGTAATAGGTTACTAATGCATTCTAGAATTCGAAAAATTCTCGGATGTTACAGCACTGGTTGACTCTGGTTCTTTTCTAGCTCTTCTTCTCTTGGACCCCCGGTCTGATCCAACGGAGGGTTCTTCATCTTTATTCTCATCATCTTGACGTCTTTTAAACGAGACAGTATCTCCATACGTGTCAAGTATGAGTTTTTCACTTTCGTAGGCGTCAACCAATGCTTTGTAGAGATTATTTTGTATCAGATATGTGGATTGACTTATTACTTTCCATATTATCTATGAGAATCTTCTTCAGCTCAAATTCAAAAAGGTTGGCGGCTATAGCATGTGATGTCTTAGATTCATTGGATGAAAATGCAGACAGAAACCTCTGCTTCGAGTTGTTCATTTACAGTCTTCTCAATTTTCGGCAAAATCTTGGAGACTTGCTCTTTAACGTCTTCTTTGACTTGATCCTTGATTATTTTCTTAATGTTGTCATCAAGTTTATTGATGAAGTCTTCATTTTCAGCTTGAGCTTCATCTCTGAGTCTGTCAAACTATAACTGAATAGCTGTTTTGACGAATTCATGCATCTTATTGGCAAGGTACGCATCAACAATGCCGGGAATTGAAGAAACTGCTGCAGCAAATTGGTTTGTTTGCTTGAATTCCGAGAAGTCGGTTTCCAAATTTTTTAGTCTATGGTTAAACCCGAATAAGAAACCAAAGTTAGGAAGATCTTGTAGGGAGGAACTTAGAACAGTTGTAAGTGTAGGAGCTGGTGTTTGTTGCAGATGTGTAATGAGAGGAATGGTTGGTGGAGGAAGTGTTGTTGTAGACGAAAGAGGTGGCTCGGCAATAGTAGTAACCGGAACATCTACCAGAGAAGTTGACTCAGCGTTAGATTAATTATATAGAGTCAATACCTGTATCTGGAATGGGGTTGAACATGTTAGAAACGAAGCCAGATGACACAGAAGAACTTTGTTGTTGACCTTCAGGATTGACCGGAGTTATGATTACATGAGTGTCTTCTATTACTTGGGTAGTTTGAATGATAGTGCGTGGAGCATCTGTCATTTCAGTATCTCTTCCCTCTAGATTGACGTTTACATCCCTGTATAATTCATTCGCTTCGTCCTCTTCTTTTGTTACTTCTTCATCCAGTTCTTCTCCCTTAATATTCGCACCATGAGTGACTTCATCACTTTCTTCATCATTAGTGGATTCATAATGAGAAGGTGTTTGAACCCTCAGATCTGAACCCTCTTCTTCACTATCTTCTTTATCATGAGTAGAAAACTTGGGATGAACAAAGTCATCACCATCGTTATCTGAATCAGTCTGCTCATTATCAACATTTGGACCTTTATGATCTTGTCCATCATAATCATCATCATTGTCATCATTTTCATTATCAGTATTGTTATCATTTTAATCATCATCATCGTTGTCATCATCGTCTTAATTATCAGCATCGTCATCATCATCATCGTTACTCATTGCTACTTCATCATCATCTTCCTTGTCACTGGACTTCCAAGAGATTTGCTCATCATCAGATGCATATGTCGGTACATAGGGAACCCCTGGTATATCACCAGTTCCTTCATCTGTACCTGAACCGCTGGCGTGAGAGCTGTGAGTTTGTATTAGGCTTCTCTTTGTAGCCAGCTCCATTTGTTCAGCTTTTGTTAAAGTAACCTCAGATAGCACTGTTAGACCTTTAGCTTTAGACGTCTTTGCAGGTTGCTTCTTCTTGGCAGGTTTAGCTCTTGCTAGAGTCTTAAGTCTTTTGCCTTTGCTGAAGTCTTAAGTCTTTTGCCTTTAGCAGTTGGAGGAGTCTTTGTCTTGTCAGATCCAGTTTGCTTCTTCTTCACACTTGCTTTTGTTTTAGGAGGTTCAGCTCTTGAAGCAATGGCATAGTACTCTTTGTAGGATTCAGAATCTTTGATGGCTTTATTTGTCAATTCATCTGGCAAAATGACACCATATAGTTGTGTATCCTCATGCCTTGAGACAACCTTTATCATGGTGAACATTGGGTTATCCCTGGAAAAGTGCCAATTTACCCTGTTTCTTCTTAGAATTGATGAATCACTTGGTCATGAAGATGTTGACGATGAACTTGGTGAAGCTGTGGGTAGTACATCTCATTACTCCTCTTACATTGCTTTGTTCTCTACTTGATAAACAAAGTCCTCCCACAGAAGGTAGGCATAGTCTACATTCTTCTTACGGTACATGCCCCCAAAGGATTTGAGCTTGAGATAGTCGAAGACTGTCATATCGGGTACTTTTACCACTCAGACATTTGTTGATGACTGCAGCAAATGATCTCTAGGGTTTATGCAGCTTGTTGATATTGACATCGGTAATCACCTTTATCTCTCCACTATGACCAAGATCTCTGAGAAACTTGAGAATTTCCTCTTCAAAGGGTAGTTCCTTGAATTGCTAATCAGGGAGTTTAGGGCATATTTGAAGCATTTCTCTGAAGTACTCAAGATTCATAATATGTTTCTTATTGTTCATCTTGAAAAGAATATAGTGGTGATGAACTGTAGTAGTGGCCCAAAACTCTTGCATGTATATTTCTAGAACATCCGCTGTGATTTAGAATGCCTTGTAAAAGGGAGTGAGTTTCAAAACATCATACACCACTTGAAGAGTTGCTTCTTTGGAGTTGAGGTCTGAGCTTAGTCGAAGAATACTTTTGTCAATCTTGAGTCGGTTGGCAAGAGCGACTAAAGCGTCATCCAATGCAATTTGTTGATCTCTTGTGATGTCCATGGTTCTGCTTAAGAAAGAATCAATACAGTTTTTATATAACCAAGTTTATATATAACTATATAGACCTTTTATGTAAGCACTTTTTGTTTTATCATGATGTGAGAATTTTCCTTAAGCATTAGGACCTTGAAGACATTTAGCACTTGTAAAGATCTATTCCTTTGAATGGCAACTTAGATAGACTTATATGCTTAAGGGATTAAGGCAACTTCTTTAACAATTTAGAAATCATGGTCTTTCTATTAGTAGAAGGAATGTTAGATAACCTAAGTCGTATTTAGTTAACCTTGATTCTACATTGCTTTTAAGCCTATTTTAACTTAATTAGATAGCATAATTAACCAATTTTAATTAGCATGCTAAGTTAAGTTTTAATTTGCCTTCAACTTGTAATTTTGATCTTAAGTGTTTTTGGTCGAAATCTATTAGATCGGTTCCTTAAAGATTTCACTAGATTAGTTCCTTATGGTCCTTAAACAAATCTACTAGATCAGGTCCTTGATGAGAAAACTAGATCAAGTCCTTAAGAACAATGTCTAGATATTTTCTTTTTAATTTCTTATTCTTTTTTGTTTTTTTTTTAATTTCTTTTCTTTTTTCTATTTTTTATCATTATTTATTTTTTTTTTTTTTTTTTTTTTATTTTTTTAATTTATATTTTTTATTTTTTTTTTTGGGTCTCAAGTTGTCTGACTAGATCGGTTTCTTAAAGAAACGACTAGATTAGGTCCTTAACAAAAAATGACTAGATC
Organism: Tanacetum coccineum; assembly: GCA_026074375.1. Classification (NCBI taxonomy): domain Eukaryota; kingdom Viridiplantae; phylum Streptophyta; class Magnoliopsida; order Asterales; family Asteraceae; genus Tanacetum; species Tanacetum coccineum. The sequence continues at coordinate 5,722 of BQNB010000916.1, read as the reverse complement.
GGTTCATTAAGGATTTTGACTAGATCGAGTTCATTAAGAATTTGACTAGATCGGTCCTCAACTATTTTGATTAGTTTGGTTCCCAAAGGGTCGTGACTAGATTGGTTCCTTAAGGAAAACCACTAGATCGGGTCCTTAAAGAAACGAGTAGATCGGGTCATTAAAGGTGTTGATTAGTTCGGTTCCTAAAGTGTCTTGACTAGATCGGTTCCTTAAGGAAAACCACTAGATCGGGTCTCAAATGTTTTAACTAGATCGGTTCCTAAAGAGACTTGATTAGATCGGTTCCCAAATAGACTTGACTAGATCGGTTCCCAAAGGAACTTGACTAGTTCGGGTAATTACTCATAAAACTTCACAAGCATGACTTTTTGCAAACGAGATAATCATTTATATCATTTTCGATTGTTTGAGCAACATTTATAAGCACTTTGCATATAGAATCATTATACTAACAACAACGAAAAAGCATACACAATTAAATCGAGCAAGAACACAAACAATCTTTCAAGATTATACTTGTTTATGCATGTTAAGACATTCTAACTCATTCAAGAGAGATGATTATATTGATTCCCAAAAACTTTATCACTAACAATATACATCCTAATCAAAAAACCCAAAATGGCGGAACATAAATCAACCATAAAATCTTTGATATGTTAATGGCTCGAACAAAACTGAATTAAACGTGTGATTATGCACACCTATACAGAACAAATATTACAATCCATTTAAGTAGTTATAGAGGTTTTGATTTTGAGGATCCCTAAATCAATTTTTAGGGTTTTCAAACTTCTATATCAGTGTAAAATCTTAATGCTTATTTAGCTGGGAGTCTCTGTTAAGATGTAATGAACACGTTTCTTTTATACCTTAATGAACAAAATCAACAAGAGATGGAAGAATGAAGATGACGATTTAAGTGTTGGTGAGGGAGGGAAAAATAAAGTTTATGTGTGTGTTTCTGTGTGCAGGGGACGGGGTAGGGTGGGTGGGGTTATTAACAAAAAATTGATTTTAACACATTTGGCCCTTCAAATTTCATAACCCTTTTACTTTTCAATTTTAAGTTTTATAAGGCACATAAAGTTTAACATATGGCACATTTAGTCCTTAATGTTTTTAACTAAAAATACCTAGAAACTTATATTTGCACTTCACTCCTTAAAGGCATAAACACATAACATATAAGGCACATGAAAGCTAAGCTCAATTATCTTTCCTTAACAAATGATATTCAGTTATTGTTTAAACTTTTTTTCCATTGAAAACTCATTATTATTTTGAGGAAAGATATTTGACATTTTCTCTCCTCTAACAATGACCTTTTTTTACTTAAAGAGTTGCAGTCGTTGTTTAAGAAGTCGATGTCTTTTGAAAAAGTATTTTCTGATATAATCAATGGTCTTTCTTTGAAAAACAAACACCAAATAAGATTTATCTTATTTTCACACATAAGCGCATGCCGCGTTACACTTATGGAAATATATGGAAGCACGGTTGTATGCAAAGTAATCACTAAGCATTTGCATGTCATAAAGTAGACCATGCCCGAGGGAAATTAATTCTCGTTGAGAGGTCAAGTTTCCCTTTGACTGGAATTACTTGCCTTTAAGATGATGATCAGGGTTGCTATCTGAAATGATAGCTCAAGCCATTTGGCATGTTTGAGAACATATGGAACTTTCTGCTCGAACTTCATTTACAAGCCTCGTATCGTTTTAAATGACATTTTTAAGACCGTAAAAATGTTATCGTTTTCAGAAAACTTGCCATTATACCTCTTTTTATATTTTTCTCATTTTATAATTTTTTCTTTGGTTTTATGAATTTTATATTTTTGTATTTTGTTTTTATAAAATTTTTCTAAAAATGAAAAATATTTTTGGTTTTTATGGTGTGTAATATATAATTTATATATATATATATATATATATATATATTATATATTATATATATATATATATTATTTATTTTGAATATGTACCACCCACTATTCTTCAGTTCATTGCCAATTGTTTTTGTGTTCTCAGGGCGTAAACTTTGCATTCCCAGCCTTGTTGATAAGAAATTCAATTCTTTCTCTGCATAGGGCTTTAGTAAAGATGTCCGCTAGTTAATACACCGTGTTGACAAAGTAAAGCTCTACTACTCTATTCTTCACTTGCTCTTTGATAAAGTGGAATCTGATGTCAATATGCTTTGATCGAGAATGTTAAACATTGTTGCAGCATAAGGCAATAGCGCTTTTGTTATCACAGAACATTGGAATTTTATTGAATCCAAGGCCATAGTTGGTAAGTTGTGATCTCATCCAAAGGATTTGAGCACAACAGCCAGACATAGCAATATATTCAGCTTCTGTACTGGATATCGCAGCGCTTTCTGCCTTTTTGATGACCAACTAACAAGTCTGTCTCCCAATAATTGCATACATCCAGAAGTACTTCGTCTAGTATCTTGGCAACCCACGTGATCAGCGTCTGCATAAGCTGTTAGAGCAATAGAAGAATCCTTTGGATACTAAAGTCCCTGATTTACGGTTCCTCATAGGTATTTAAAGATCCTTTTTACAGCATGGAGGTGCTTTTCGGTAAGCTTTGCCTGATACCGGGCACACATGCATACAGCAAATGTTAGGTCTGGTCTACTAGCTGTAAGATACATAAGGGTGCCAATCATTCCATGATAGTGTGTAGCATCTACGGCTTTCCCTTGGTTCTTCATCTCAGTTTGTATTTCTTCCACCTTGGAGATCCACGGGTCACTAGATTTCCATACCATATTTTTCAAGATCTATAGAATATTTAGAGGGATTAAAATATGCTCTGGAGACTTTGTGAAATGTAGTCTAGGAAAAAATGATATTTTGCCATCATCGACATCTTAAACTAAGGACACATTATTTTAGAAAATTGGTCACATAATTCAGGTGTAGTAGACGCAAAGATTATATCATCAACATAGATTTATATCAGGAGAATATCTTTGCCTTGTCTTCTTATGAACAATGTGGCATCCATTGTTCCTTTAGAGAATTCCTGAGAGAGTAGAAACTTCGACAATAGATTGTACCACACGCGTGGAGCTTATTTCAACCCATAGAGAGTCTTCTTAAGCTTGTACACATGATTCGGATTGTCTTGATCTACAAACCCGTTCGGTTGACTGACAAAAACTTCTTCACGCAAAATGTCGTTCAAGAATGCCGTCTTAACATCCATTTGATAGACGTTCATATTCATGTGAGCAGCATATGTGAGGAAAATTCGAATAGCATCAAGTCTAGCCACTAAAGCAAAGGATTCCTCAAAATCAATTCCCTCTGCTTGACGGTAACCACGAGCAACCAAACGATCCTTGTTCTTAAGAATTCCTCCCATTTCATCAAGTTTTACCTTATAAATCCATTTTAAAGTAATGACCATCACTTTATCTGGACGTGGAATGAGTTCCCAGACTTCAAGACGTTCAAATTCATGTAGCTCCTCTTGCATTGCTTCAATCCAACATGCTTGAGTTAATGCGTCTTTATAGTTCTTTGGTTCAACTGATGTGAGAAAGGCATCGTAGTAACAAAATAAAGCTTGTTCATGGAGTTGGAGTCTTGTGGAAACAGGTCTTTCAAGTTCACCGATGATGTTTTCTAAAGGATGATCCTTGGTCTATTTGGTAACGTGTTCTGAGTTAGGAGTAGCAGTATGCACAACAGTAGGAATAACATCCGAAGAAGAAGATGCTTCAGAATCATTTTCTAGAATTGGAATACCAAAGAACGGATCGTTATTCATGTGTGCAACATCTAAGTCATGATTTTCTTCTTCAACATCGTTAGGAATGACAGGAGATTGAGTTTCGGGTGTTGTTTGAGAGTTACTAGGTGATGGTGTATCTTGATCAACAGTTGTTGAGGAAGGTGAACCGGTTGATGCAGTTGGTTCTGGAGAAACTACTTCAGGAATTAGAGCAATGACTTCAGGGGCTGGGTGATCAACACTAGGTGGAAGAGTGAGTAATTCATCAAACAGCAGTTGAAACAAAAGATCCTAATTAGTTCTTAAATGTGGTACAAACAATGTTGAAGGAGGAGGGTTTGGCATGAGTCTTGAACTGATTATTACAGGAGTCATTTCATGAAGTGCGGGTCTTAAACAGCTGTGTTCAGAAGCCATCGCAGTCAGCTCATCAAAATCTACATGTATTGTCTCAATGATTCGTCTAGTACATCGGTTGTAAATTCGAAATGCTTTCTTTGTGGGTGCATAGCCAATGAAAATATCAATATCAGCTTTTGGTTATAACTTGCCCAAGTTCTCGTTATCGTTTGTCGGATAACAAAGTGCACCAAATACATGGAAGAATGATAAGTCAGGAAATTTGTCATGCAAAAGCTCATATGGTGTTTTGTTGTGACGAAGACGTATGACGGAACGATTTTGGGTATAACATGCGGTAGCAACTACTTCTGCCCATAAGAATAATGGAGCTTTTGCATAAATCAACAATGCGCGAGCAGCTTCAATTAGCATACGATTACGTCTTTCAACGACACTATTTTTCTGTGGAGAGCGAGCAACCGGTGTTTCATGAGAGATGCCAACCTTCTCATAATATTCCTGTAAAGTTTGATTAACAAATTCAGTTCCATTATCTGTTCTGATGCGTCGGACAGGTACTTTAAGCCGCACTTAGATCATCTTGAGAAGCTTGATTATGAAATCTGGAGCTTCATCTTTTGACCTTAAACATTTAACCCATGTGAATCGAGAGTAATCATCGACAATGACAAGGATATACTTCTTTCTATTAACACTTGTGACACGCATTAGTCCACAAAGATCCATGTGCAAAAGATATAGTTTTTCTTGGTTGGTGTCTTCAGATTTAGGTGTGTGGGATTTCTTCTGTCGTTTACCCATTGCACAAGCAGAACACAAATGGTCTTTTTCAAATTTAATCTTAGGGAGACCTCGAACAAGACCGTGTCTAGCTAAATGGTTAATTGCACCAAAGTTCAGATGAGACAGACGTCGGTGCCATAGCCAGGACTTGGTCTTTGAGGCCTTTGAAAAGAGACATATAAGAGACGACGCCATCATATCTCCAAGAGACAAAGTATACAGATTGTTGCCTCGAGATCCAATCAATAGATCAACACCTTCTAAATTACGAATGAAGCAGGTGTGTTGGCGAAAAGCAACTTCAAGGTTCGAATCACAAAATTGCCCAACGGAGAATAAGTTGTGTCCAAGTCCTTCCATGTAGTAAACCCTTGATATTGTAACATTCCCAATCTGATAATCACCATAACCCAATATCTTTGCCACGTGATCATTTCCGAATTTAACTGTACCCAAAAACTTATTGACAAAATTAGTGAGCTGAGAGCGATCTCCGGTCATATGCTTGGAGCAGCCGGAGTCCAAATACCAGAGAACAATTTGGACGACCTGCATTAATCAAGTGAGGAAGTTGGAACATCAGAAACTATGGATCCCCAAGATTTACTAGGTTCCTTTTTGTTAGCAGATACAGATTTTAGAACTTTAGATTTGCTAACAGGAACATTAGTTTTAGATTTCCTAGGTTTCCTTGAGTAAACCAATGTTACAACAGGCTTAGGTGTTTCATTTTCTAGAGCAGTTGGTTTCCTAAGGGGTACTTTAGTAGTTGTGGTAATCCTAGTTAAAGGGCACGCATTTTCTACTATAGTGAACGT
>BQNB010000915.1:97758-152505 GCA_026074375.1 Tanacetum coccineum | reverse complement strand
CTAATTATTGCGTTTTTAACCGTTACGCTTTATTTTTGGAATTAATAAGTATCGAAACAAAGTCTTAAAGAGCCTTCGGGTATATGACTTAAATAAAATCTTTAGATACAAAATTAGGAATAAGGGAGGAAAAGTAAGTACACAATTAGCTTTTATGAGTAGTGTTAGCATCATAACTTGTATTTTACAATGATCTTGTTTCTAAGCTTGGCTTGGAGAAGTGAAAGTCGGGGACGATAAGTTTTATCCATTTCGACACTTTTTGTGCTTTTTGTTCCGTGATCCTAAAAGTTATCAATGAATAATGAAAGCATTACATTATGTCACACATGAATAAGTTGTAAGTTGGAAATTATGAAAATCATAAAAAAAAAAAATAATAATAATAATAATAATAATAATAATAATAATAATAAAAATAATAATAATAAAAAAAGAAAAGAAAAAAATGGGTAAAACAGGTGCTTGCGAATTAAATGATTTTTGAACCTTTTAATGAACCTTTTTTCTGTTCTTGTTTGATTGTGAGGGGGTCATAAGTTAAAAGGAGATAAAATTATTTATTTCTGAGTATTGTTTTATTTACATTACGTGTGGGACCAGCAATGGCTTAGTGTGGGGGCATTTGATAAGTGTTAAAACACACATCTTTTGTACCCCGTAAAATACTATAAAAAGGACTAAAAATGCTAAAATATAGATAATTATCTTGCAAATATGTTTGTTTGGTATATTTTATGTCTTGCAGGTAAAAGGATTGAAAACGGTGCAAAAACAGGATTTATCGGGCTCAATTTGGTCAAGTCTAATTATTACTCAAGCTGAGATGAAGTCGTGAAAAGTCCTCGAGCATACCTGTGGAAAGAGAGCGAGAATACGAGTTCAACGGTGCCTTCATTGTTTATTGGGCTAGTCTGTAACCCATTTATATAGGTCGGGCCAGCCCATACTTGATTTAGCCTAATATGGATTAACTAAGTCCATTATTAAGTCCAACATCAACTTTGGCCCATTATAATTCAAATTTGCATCTGAAATGCAATTAGATAAAATGATGGAGATGACGTCAGCTCAAGTCATCAACATGTGCCACCAAAATTAATTCAATGTCCTCATGTGACCGTGCACTAAGTGGGGAAAGCTAATGATATGTCGACACGTGGAAGAGCTTTTATACATCTCAATTGTTTCAATTTGCTATAAGGATAATACATCAAACAGTTAAAAACGCTGCGTGCAAAGGAAGCTTTTCTCTAGTCCACATGGAAGCTAGGCACCGGTTGGATCAATTCTTATATTTTGGCAATCCGTGTAAATGTGAATGGTGGGCAATGATTGGTTCAATCATTCCCAAATGATTGGATGAATTTTACAATTTCACCCCTTTCCCTCATATAAAAAGAAAACCGATCCCCTCTCTTTGTAGCTGGTAGGTAGTTAGTTTTTTTTATTTTTCTTAGTTTAGTTTTAGCATTTCTTTGCTTATTTAAAATCTGTATTAGCTTATTTTAGTTTTCCTGCTTATTTGTACCTGCTTATTTCGAAAGTTTAATTGGATGTTGTAATGAAAATGTTTTGAAGTTTATTGAAGATCTCGATTTGCTTTTTGTTGGCTTATTCGTTCATTTACTTTTCTATTCGTGATTGCTTATTAAATAAGCTGTACTTTCGTGCTTAATTTTTATGGCTTATCATTCTCAAAAGTTCTTTAAGGATTAGAAAATGACTCCTATAAGCCATAAAAGCTCATTCGATTCATTTTCATTTGTTTTTAAACACTTTTCGACATGATAAGCTAAAATAAGTTCGAGTTTAGCTTATTTCCGTGATTAATTCATTTTGATTGAATGGAAGCTAATATTTTCTGCTAAGATTAGTTTCTATATTGCTTGTTCGGTTTTGAGTAAGCTAATATTGCTAGATCCAACTTTTGTTAGCTTGTTGCTTATTCGATTTGTTTTCTTAGTAGTTTAAAATGCTTATCATTTTGATTAATCCATTTGTTGCAAATCTCGTTTGCTTATTCGATCTTCCTAGAGCTTAATTCGTTTAGTAGTTAGCTTGTTAAAAAAGTTGTATTTTCAAATTTTAAGTTCTTTTTCCATTAGGCATTTTCAGTTATTGTTTCGTGGCTTATTCCGAACTTGAGCTTATCCGTGTTGGTTCTGGCTTAATTAATTTTTGCTTATTCATTTGTGTTGTTCGTTTGGTTTATAGAAATTATAAAAGCTTGGCTGCGTTTGGATTGCAAGAACTAAATTAGGTTGTTGGAATTCATCTTGGGCTTTTTGTTTAAATATAAAATGGGCCACGTTATTAGTTGTTAATTAGGATGCGTTTGATTTTAAATTGGGCTAATTTTGATTTATGATTAGGTTTTAATTGGACAAGTAAGAACATGATTGCAATTTGAAATTATGTATTGTACTGTAACTGTTTAACAGTTTGTTTTAATTTGTGTTGTGACTTTTGGTACCGGTCAACTCATGGGGCGTTGGAGCTTAAGGGTTTATTTAGCTAAACCTAATTTGATTATTTGTTTTAGCTAAATAAATCGGGTGGTTTTCGTTTAATTGCGGTCTTCAATTCGGTTCAATTTTCTATCCTTTTTCAATTAATTAGTATAGCTTATTTTTAATATGTTTACTTTTATTTGTTTAATCATTATGAGTAGTGAGTAATTTAATTAGTGCTTGTTAAGTGATTTAGTGATTTGGGAATTAAGTGTGGATTTGAAAAGGGTTTAATTAATAAATAATATTCGATTATTTAGATTTATAGTTTGAATGTTTCAAAGGGCAAAAACTGGAGAAATAGTCAAACTATTCATCTAGTAATTAATATCTTTTTGAGAAATTTTTGTCAAAATAAACCAAAGTTGTAAGATAATTATCTTTTCTAAGGAAATTAATTTGTTAATAAACCTAAATTCACACTTAAGGAACTTTTCACATTACTTAACAAGCATTTTAGTCATTTATATCTTTTTAAGCATATTAGTCATTTTTATCTTTTTAAAGCATATTTGTCATTTATATTTTTTTAGATAAATTTTAGTTTAATCTAATAGTTTTTAATCTTAGAATTAATATTAGTTTAATTTTTAGTATAAAAATAGTTTAAAACCAAAACCAAAATATTTGTCATTCAAGCACCAAACGAAACATTCTCATGAATTTCAATTCATCTCTCGCCGTAGAAACGACACTCGGAAGATAGACTATTATTTTTCCTAAAGTAATTGTCTTATCTGACGGGATATACTATATATTATTACGACACGCGTTTGACATTTACCAATAAGCAACAATAAACACCGAGTTATAAGCTCAAAATCGAACCATCTCATATCAATAAACCACAAAATCTTTGTTACAATAAGCTCAAATAAGCTGGAACAGTAAAGTACAATAAGCTAAATAATTTTTAGGAGAGAAAACTAAACTCCACACTACTACTACTACTCAAAAAACTCATCATGCATGCTGCTGCTGCGTCTTCTATTAAATAGCCAAAGATGTAAGGAGGGGTAATGACGTCTTTTTAGGCCTTTAAAAATATCTTCAGTGCAAAGTAGAGGGGCAGTTTGGTCCTTTAACTTGAAACGCGTAATAAATAAACCCAACATGTGACCTGACCTCGTGATCGTTACCTTGTACATCATCACAGTATTTTAGATCCACCAATATCGAATAGCCACGTGGCCTTAGATATGTGCGTTGAATAAATGCAATTCACTTCCTCCACACATCCTCGTATAATCATTTAATATATATAACTTGGAGAAGTAAAGGTGTTAGTGGAGGGACATGTGAGTAGTGTTGAATTAATAAGAGCCATGCGACTAGCTTTTATCTTTAATTCATTTTGTTGTAATTTTCTTCTTCAATTAATTTACTCAGTTTGTATCATCACTTCATAGGCCATTCAAACGTGGGTAGGTTTCTTTTTTACAATTCATTTCTGGGCTAGCAGCTTACTAGGTGGAGATGGGCCGAGTATAATCATTAAACTTGGGCCTTTGTTTGCATTTTTAATCTTGGACCGAGCATGATAAGTAAATTGAACGTTGAGCTTGAATGAGTATGGGTTGGTCCGACCCATATAAATGGTGTTGGGTCGGCCCAATAAAAGATGAACGCACCGTTTGACTCGAATTTCCATGCTCTTTCCAATCCCATGCTTGGTTTTGTCTGTTTTTGGCCTTGTTTTTGTCCTTTAGTGAATATCCGTTACCTGCACATCATAAATCACAAAACACGCAAATACAATGCATTTTTAATATATTTTGGTCATTTTAGGCTCGTTTTTATAAGTAAAAGGTATTTGTAATTAAGCACATACCACTCATTTCCTATATGAAGAATAGATCCATCGTTCAATGACTCATAGCTCTTGAACCAGCATCTATCTTTACACACATGCACAGTTGCTCTTAAGTCAACCCATCATGCAACATCATCATCCTACACAAAATAAGCCTCAGATACATATGTAACATAATAAACCTGGAGAGATTTATTAAACATATTCTGACCTTTCATTGAGTTGGTAGAGCCATCCACTAAACCATTTGTGCCTGAACCATTGGCCTTGTTGCTAACTTTTCCACCTTTACAATCCTTTTTCAAGTGTCCCGGTTTCCCACACTTCCAACAAGTCACTTTAGACTTCTTGTTAAGATCAACTTTGGTGTCATGATGTTTACGTTTTCCCTTGTTGTCATTGTACCTGAAGGAGTTGTTATGCTCTATCATATTGACAACTGAAGGACCAGCAACATTATTGCCCTTTGGCTTGTCATTATCCTACACCCTGAGGGACTCCTCAATGCGTAGATGACTGCACAACTCAACAAGAGTTAACTCTTCCTTATTATGTTTTAAGATATTTTTGAAATCTTTCCAAGAAGGAGTGATAACATCAAATATTTAAAACTTTTTAGTATCAAATTCCCTATGAAAATGCTTATAATTATGTTATAAATGTCTGAAAACACTACTTGATTTCTTATATTTAGTTTTCAGGAGAAATGCGATCATTTGAGCAAAAGACACGGGAGTTGGACGTGGAAATCATTGAAGTAAAGAGTTCAAGGCTAGTTACGGCGTAACAACCCCGAAGGGATTACGCCGTAACAAAGATTAATGAAGAAATGAGTCAGCACTACCTTTACGGCGTAAAAGCTTCGTCATCATTACGTCATAACACATCTCATAGAAGAAGGATGACTCATCCATGCCAGCATTACGGCGTAACATGCACTATATGGTTACGCCGTAACATAGTTGATACCTATAAAAAGAGGGCTTGGACGGATCATTCAGCATCATTCACTTCACCACTTCACAACATAGTACCAAGAGGCGAACAAGGCCTCTAGAAGATGAAGCATTCCACCAAGCAGTCCAAGGGAGGATCACTTTACTTATTTTTAGCATTAATCATTCATAAACACCATTTGTAAGAATTATGATTTATCAATCCAAGATCTATTCATTTATTTCTTATCTTATTGTTGCTATGAGTGGCTAAGCACTTAAAGTGCTATCCTAGTTATGAATTTATAATTGCTTTGTTAAATATTTCTAATCTAAGTTATTGCTTTATTAGATACCTTATTAGTCTGTCATTGATCCTTGGGTTTTGGTAGTGTTGAGGGTGATTTAGATCCTGTTAGTTCTATTATTAGGCTTACCCGTTGAACATAGAATTAGAAGGGTACTAGGGTAGGTTGGAATCTATCCTTAGTGTAGGAATTTACCTAATTACCGCCTTTATCATATTAAACACTTAAAAAGCATAAGAAATCTTTCAGAAAGGGTTTATAATCTATCTAGGTTATAGACAGATCTTTAGGATAGTTGGGGATTAATCACTGCAAGCTTGGATTCCCTACCTTTATGACTTGTAGGGGATTCAGGATCACAAAGTAAGTATAAAATTGACCTCAAATGCCAATTCGGGTCTATTGGTATTAGAACCACTAATAAAATGATACTTAGACATTGCACATGAAATAAACAACATAGCATTGGTAATGAAATAACTAGGTTAGCATGCCTTTCTCCTTACTGCTTTCATATCAATTTACTTCTCGCATTTACTTTTCTTTAATTTTTAAAAATCAACTTAAAACCATTTTTTCTAAATGTGACAAAATCAAATGAAAACTAGTAACCTTAGCTCATGGGACGACCTCAGATTTACCAACTACTGCACTACATACGACCGGGTTCTCTACCCGTTAGTGCGCGTAACGGTAGACGAGTTTTATAAATTTAAAACTTGGCAATTAGTTATTCAAAACAATTTTACACATCAAGTTTTTGGCGCCGCTGCTGGGGAGATAAAATTAGTTATAGTTTGATTTCTTGTATTTTATTACTAAGCATTTCAGGAATCATAAAGGCTGAAGGAGAGATCGATAACCTCACCATGGAACAATACCTAGCATTGACTCAAGGGAATCAAGCACCAGGCGTGGTTAAACCCGAAATAGGAGGCAATGTGAATTTCGAAATCAAGAGTCAATTCATGCGAGAATTAAAGGAGGACACCTTTTCTGGAAACAAGAATAACGATGCTCATGAGCATGTAGAGCGAGTTTTAGACATCGTCGGCTTATTCAACATCCCAAGAGTATCACACGATGCTTTCATGCTACGCGTTTTTCCCATTACACTCACTGGAGCCACTAAAATATGGGTGGACATACTTTCTCCAGGAATCGTTGATTCTCGAGATCTCCTTAAAAAACCTTTATCTAAAGGTACTGCTCGCCATCCAAAACCGCTAAGAAGCTTGACGAAATCCACAACTTCAAGCAGGAAGGTGACGAAACATTATACCAATCTTGGGAACGGTATAATGACCTGCTTTATAAATGCCCAACCCATGACATCAATAGCCATCAGGAGGTGAACATCTTCTACAATGGTTTCAGCACTATGAACCATCAATTGCTTGATTCTCAAGGGCCAATTTCTGGCATGACACTTGCTCAAGCATTAATGGTAATCCAGACTATGGTTGACCACTCTCAAAAGTGGCATGATGGTTCATCTAGCAGGAATATAGATAGCAGTAGTAATTCTAAAGGGATTACTGCTATTGTAAACAAACTAGATAGTCTGGGTCGAGACATGAAGAAGCTTAAGGAGAACGTGCACGCTATTCAAGTAGGATGTCAAACCTACGAAGGATCTCTTCTTGACAAAGAATGTCCTCTCAACGAGGAAGTAAAAAGTATAGAGGAAGTTATATATGGAGAGTTCGGTAGACCCTTCTGTTGGTAATCCAAAATTACTTCACTTCATATTGAATAAAAGAATTAAGCTAGGAGATGATGAAAGAAATTGTAGAAAGAGAAACATGATAGAGAAAGTAGAGAGAAAATAGATGGTTGATTTCTAATGTGTGAAAAATAAATGAGACCAACAACCTCTCCATCCTTAGAGAGGTGTATTTATACTTAAACCAAGAGGCTTTCATGCCTTTGGTATTTCTACGGGCCAGGATCGAGATTACTTGGGCTTACGCCCGATACGCGTAATCGATTAGCTTACATAAACAAGCCCGTTTACCCATGCTAGCCTATTACAACGTCACATAATTAAATGACCGAGACTTAATATTCTTAATGAATGAAATTCCTTGTTCGACTCAATATTTGAGGCTAACAATCTCCCCTGAAGTGAGTTCATTGTGACACTCCTTCATGAGATCAATGAGATTGCTTTTGTTGTTAAGCTCTTGTGATCTTTATCTCTGTCTACATTGTAGGCTTGTTCCTTCACGCTATGTGATATTTGATCTTGAGCCTTTGTCATTGTCTTTTGACTTTGTCTTTATGTCCGAGATCTTTAAATCTTTATCCTTTAGTCTTGATTGTCTTTGCCGCCTTGCAATCTTGTGTCTTGACCAACATGCTCATACTTTGCATCATCTAGAAAGCTTGCTAATAATCTCCCTTGATAGACTTGATATCTTGAAGGAAGATCTTGTATATCAGAGTTTGCGGAAGTCTTTGTCTTTAATCCTTAAGCTTTCTTGATTCTTGAATCTTGATGCCAATAGTATGTCTTTGTAGTTTGAGCATGAGCATGTGGTAATGAATCCGACTTTAGCTGGAATGAGGTGACTCCATCTCCATCTTTATATGAATCCTAAAATAAAACAGTCAACAATAAAGCTTGTGGATGAATATGGCATTGTTATTCGCCCAGATTTGGTTGGATTAACCTCTGGTTTCGTGAGGACCAACCTGTGATCAGGTAGATTCAATTTAGAAGAATATCCTTGACAGGATTTCCATCTTTAAGCATAAGATCATCTAACACATATGTATTAGATTCACCATGCTAGCTTGTTCTCAATATTGGAACGTCTCAAAGCAGACAACATGATATGAGTGAATCGGTCAGTTACTATCTTACCGATTGAGTCATCAATTCATTTACTGGAACAAGTTTGATTCACATGGAATCGTACCATCGTTTCTTTCCAGTTGACACAAGTTTGATTCATATAGAATTGCACAAGTCACCTACCAAGAGCTTGTTAGATGTTGGCTCAAGCAGGATTTTCATCTTCACAGTGAATACTTAAGTATCACTCGGATGTTCTGGCAATACCACAAGGATAATGCATAGGACTCTTATTAACAGCTTGTAAAATTATTGATGTTCAACAAGTGTTTGTAATGGAATGTGTCCTAATGATATTTATTTATTGATCTCTTGTCTCTAGACTCGATTTGTGCATTTTGGTTTTAGTAATCGGAGGCTGAAGCAGACTGCCACCTATTCAATATCAACTAACTCGGAGTGAGAAAGTCAATAAAAGTCGTGTGTATCTCCGTGACAAGTGAGACAAGTTTGTGAGAAAGTCAATAAAAACCGATAGATTATTTATTGACCCAGTTTCTGCCTAAGGTGTAGGGAGGGCTTCTTTCTTTAGACCCTTTATCCTTACATTTATTTTTCATTCTTCAATGCTTACCAAGATGTCATTACTAACACCTTGTTGTGATTGTTCTAGTGTTAGCTCGATCTTAGTCGGCATTATTCCCTTAACTCATTCATCTCCAATCATACCTAAGGACTACTATTTCTAACTATGGAGTGTCCTTAGGTAGATCCCTTCAGTTCTGGTTGGATCATAGGACTAATTCCTAACCTAACCACCTTATGACTTCAGAATCGTCATGAATTAAGATGTTGTTGGGTATAAGATCGTAGCCATAAAACCTTTTTCGAAGAGTATCAAGCACTTTGAGTCGTTTAGATCACTTATTATTTTCAAGATCACATTTTAATTACATTTCTCCCCTTATTTTAAATATCACTTAGTTTTTGAAATACTTTGTGATTAAAATTTGTCATGAAGATTCCGTGGAGAAAACATCATAGCATGAAATATATGGAACATTAACTTGCTCCCCCTCAATTTTACATATGTTTGACACCAAAAAAATGATGCCAAGTTGTAAAATGAATATAAAATTGAGGGTTAGCATTGTTGAGCACACAATTTTGAAAGATTATGAATTGTCATTGAAGAATTCTTGAAAAATTATGCTCAACCACTAAATCATCTTATAACATACAATCTATTGAGTAGTCATTATTATTCCTGATTTGTTATTAAGATATTAGTGTAAATGTTTTGAATACCTAAAGCATTTAAGAAGAGTATCCAAAAGCATTAAAACATTGTTTTTCAAAAGACTCCCCCTCAAACATTGACTCATTTAAAAAGAAATGACACCAATTGTAGAAGAATTATCTTGGAAAACTTTGTGAGGACTAAGTGTTGAACACATAATTTTGAAAGATTATGAATCGTCAGTGAGAAAATCTTAAAAAATTGTGCTGCTCAAATTTTTGAAAAACCAAATGTTAGAAGACTTCTCTTCTAACTCTAAGGATAAGCACACTGAAACGTACACTCTCCTTTGTCGTTCGGGTCCGAGTTTCAATCTGAGAGTGATTACAATTCATAAAGAAAAATTAGAAATGACATATTTTGAAAGTATTTGAAACTCCTGTTCGAACTTCATTTACACGCCCATGTCGATGTTAATCAACATTTCTTGGTACGTAAATATTATCGATTCCAAGAGACATGTCGAGAAGATTCTTTTTGTTAAACATTTTCTGATTTTTTGATTTTGTATTTTTCTATTTGAATTTTATATTTTTATATCTTTTTATAAAAAATATTTACATGTTGACCTCAGCATTGTTATATGATGGTGGAATAGTAATTCTAACTCTTGTCGTGATGTAGCTGTCGTATCTGCTGGAGGAATAACTTTTGGAACCAGCTTTGAACTGGACAGTTCATTGTTGTGGTCATGAATTCCGAGTTCTAACTGTTATGATCAGAAGTCATTGCTTGTTCATCAGATCAAAATTCCTTGAAGCCCTGGTTTATGAGATATCAGTCTTTTCAGCAACCAAACTCTGAGTCCTTCCTTTTTGAGATTGAAAGATGTACCTGCACTGACATCAAGAGTTTGTCCGCATTCATATGGGTTAGTGGTATCCTTATTTGAACCATTTAGGGGTTCACTGTCAACCTTGGTTGTGCTAGATGTGAATATCTTTCCAGTAGGAACCCACTTAAGACCAACTGTCTTGAAAATGTTACCTGTCAGTTTCCACCTAAGACAAGATCTAGGAGTCATTGTTTTCTCACGCACAACGAAAGTCTTTTTGATTGAAAACCTATGTCCTTTTGAGATCTGTCTTTCTTGTTTATTTGCAACACTTATTTGCTCTATGGGTTTGTTTCTGTCCGTTGTCTTATTGGATGGAACATTAGTACGTGAGTTGACTTCATTCAGGAATTTTGTTACACAAGAATCATGATTTGCATTAAAGACACGTTTCTGACATGTTGAGCAAACAAAATGTTTGGTGTCAGAAAAATTTCTAGAATTCTGAGAGTGTTCTGCTATGGGCACAATCTTTGTCGTGACGCAACTACTCTTAGATGCAGGCCAATTCCTATACTTTTGGTTGTTGATCCTAGGTTTTGTTTTGCTACCATTCACTGTACTTTATGATCTAGCAGAAGGCATCACACTAGGTTCTGAATTCCTATCTTTTTCTTGTGTCTTTTTCCTAGCTTCATCTAGATAGTGATTATGAACCATGTCATTTGAACTAACCTAGATGAGCCAGGTGCAATCATGTGATGAGGTTTTGCAATAGCAGATTCTCTTTCCTTAGGCAAATTACTGTGTAGTGACTGGTTTTGACAAATCGTTATTGTCTTCAATTGGGAGGCAAACCGTTGCTTTGGAAAGACTAGGTCGTTTAGACTTAAACGCAGTCGGTTTGTCTAAACAACTGATTGGTTTCTAGTGGTTAGTTAAAGCGGTTTCCCAAGGATTGACGTTTTGCAAACTTTGTATTCACCTATATTCCTGTTCATTTCCTATTTCTTGTTAATTTTCTTAACTCATTTTTTAATGCTGCAATTGCAAATCCTTTAACCTAAAGTTGAGCTTTGAATTAATCATTTTTAGCAATCAAAGAAGTTGTGTGTTCTATAGTCTTAGCTCTCGTTATCTTGATAGAATCAAACAGTTCTTTCTAATTCCTTTTCAAAGTCTCATTTTCCTTAAGTAATTTAGCCACTTTATGTTCCAATTTGATGTTTATTATTTCAATTACATCGATGTCATGTTTAACCTTGGCTTCTTTACTTTTTTACTTTCAAAAATTGACCATGTTGCCCTTCTTTTAAAGCTTGATTTTAATATTCTAGTTCAAGATTAACACAATGTGCTTCCATTCTTAAAAAATCTTTTTGAAATTAGACAACGGTCTTTTTTAGACAAAGATTTTCAGACTCAAGAGATTGATTTGAGAGTTCATTTGTCTGGTTATCAGTTAATTTAGAAGACAAAGGACGTGTGTCATGACATTGTTCAGCATTTTGGTCAACCTCTCCTTCATTATTGAATTCAGGTTGCTCAGTATGATGTTGTCTTGTAGAAAATACATTATTATCAACAATCAATTGTACCTCAGCCATTGGCTCTTCATCATATATGGGTCTAATATCTGCATCATCAATGTGTTCATCATTCCCTGATCTGCTGCTTATATCCTACTCTTTTGATTTTGTCCCGCTGCTTGCTGTGTTAACCAAACTATCATCCAATGCTTTACACATATAAACCGTTCCCTTTGTTATCTTCATCTGTCTTTCATTCACCCTGGTGTCATACTCTCTTTTATGTAGTGCTCTTTCATTAATCGACTTCTTAACAGATTCCATGTGTTGCATCAGTGTATCACAGAATTCTGGAATCTCGAGTTAAGTGTATTGTAGAAAGTAGTTGCGTGTCATTACAACATTTTCATCATTCAAATAAATCCGTGACTTAATGAACATCTAAAACTGTGTCTCAAGTACTTTAAAAGCAGCAATGGATCCAATCTCTTGAAATTCTTCTTTGTCAAGTTGCTTTTCTAGTTGATCCATGTTTAGGAAGATTGTGCCTATAAAAGTCTCAACATCTTGACCAAAGAGTGTCGCAAATGAGCGTTTGAATTCATACTCGGTTCGAGTTCCTTTTAAGTCGTTGTTTGAAAGAAGCTTGAGGTGTGAATGAAGTTGTCGAAAAGATACCATGCAAATGATGCATTTGTTGTTCTTCCGAATTAGAACACGAAGATAAAGTATCTTTCATTTCCATTTTTTCCGTGATGTGAAGTGAAAATGATTTGTAGGATCTTAAGTAAATGTGTTGTTATAGATTGGAATCAATTAACGTTCACAGGATTTTACAAATCTATGATTTAAACCGAGAAAAGAAATGGAATCTTTTATGGTATTTTACAAAATCAAGAAAAAACCGTGAAACAATGATTAATTGTATTATGATAAACTTTGGATCGTTACAGTGTTTAGTGATTGTATGTTAAAAGTAGTGATTGATTGTTTGAATTGGTGAATTGTTGTTCAAGTTTGTTAAGATTACAGGTTGAAATTTGTCAAGTCAAAAATTTAGTCTAAAAGTCCAAAAGTCCACAACTCGCAACCTTGTAACTCGGTGTGAAGAGACTTGACAACTCGCTATCAAGAAAGAAAATTGGCAGGGTTTCTTTCATCAACTCGCTAATAAAAAATCTTCAAAACCTGTACTCGCTGGCCTTAACTCGCTATGAAGAAGCCTTGACAACTCGCTAGCAAGAAAGCAAATGGGCAAAGTTTCTTTTCTCAAGTCACTAGAAAATGGTCTTCATATAACCTATAACTCGCTACCTGTAACTCACTACCTCAACTAGCTACCTGTAATTCGCTACCTTAACTCGCTACCTGTAACTCGCTACCTCAACTAGCTACCTGTAACTCGCTACCTGTAACTCGCTACATCAACTAGCTACCTGTAACTCGCTACCTGTAACTCGCTACATCAACTCGCTAGAAAATGGTCTTCATATAACCTGTAACTTGCTACCTCAACTCGCTACTTGTAACTCACTACCTCAACTAGCTACCTGTAACTCGCTACCTTAACTCGCTACCTGTAACTCGCTACCTCAACTAGCTACCTGTAACTCACTACCTATAACTCGCTACCTCAACTCGCTAGAAAATGGTCTTCATATAACCTATAACTCGCTACCTTAACTCGCTACCTGCAAGTAACTCGCTATCGCCAACTCGCTACCTGCAAAAAAGGACAACTCTCTGACACAATACGGCCGACAACTCCCTAACACAGTACCTCAACTCGCTACTTTGAAATCTCTCAGAATCTCAACTCACTGATTAGAAAAACGTGGATTTTCACCTAAAAACACCTAAAAATCACCATTTTGAACGTTTTTGCTTGGTTTCTTTTGCACAACTTGGTACTAGAAGGCTATAACAACTATAAAAACATAAACTTTAACATCACAAATTTCAAGATCAAATAGAAGCAAGAACAAGACTATAAACCTTCAAAAACTAAACTTTTGATCTAAACTAACCAAGAAAACACACACACAATCTAGCTAATCATCCCATGTGCTCTGATACCAATTGTTGGTAATCCAAAATCACTTCACTTCATATTGAATAAAAGAATTAAGATAGGAGACGATGAAAGAAATTGTAGAGAGAGAAACAAGAGAGAGAAAATAGAGAGAAAATTGATGGTTGATTTCTAATTAATGTGTGAAAAACAAATGAGACCAACAACCTCTCCATCCTTGGAGAGGTGTATTTATACTTAAACCAAGAGGCTTTCATGCCTTTGGTATTTCTATGGGCCAGGCTCAAGATTACTTGGGCTTACGCCCGATACGCATGACCGATTAGCTTACATAAACAAGACCGTTTATCCGTTCTAGCCTATTACAATGCTATATAATTAAATGACCGAGACTTAATATTCTTAATGAACGAAATTCCTTGTTCGACTTAATATTTGAGGCTAACACCTTCCCAAACGACAACAAAAATGATGGTAGATTTAATAGAGGAGCATCAAGATACGACCAGCCATCATTAGGGGAGAGAAGACCAAGCCTAATCGAAATAATCAATAAATATATGGAAGTAGCAACTAAGAGACATGTTGAGCAAGAAAAATAGTTAAAGAAATTTTACCGAAACACGAAAACCAATCGAGAATCTCACGATAAAATTATCCAAGGTCTCGAGATAAAAGTAAGAACCTTAACAAATAAGGTTGAAGGACGAGCAAACGGTGGAAAGTTTGAAGAATGCAAGGCAATCTGTACTGAAGATGGATCGCCGTTATACACACCGTTCTATTATTCCCCCAAGGAAATAGAATACTTTTATGCTAACTCAGGGTTTTCTGATAACAAAAGACAAGAAACTGACAAATCAGGAATGGCAAAAGCTCTAGCAGCACTCGAGGCTACACATGAGATTAAAAAAGCACCTCAAAAGGAAAAGCAAAGTGTAAACTATCATGTTGATCCCTATGAGCCACCCATCCCATTTCCTAGATGACAAGAGCATCATGCAAAAGAATCATTAGTTCATAAAACTATGGAGAGCCTGAAGAAAATCAAGATAAACTGTCCTCTCTTAAAAGAAATTAGGCAAACAGACAACTACACAAAACACATGAAGGACTTGGTGGCAAACAAACCTAGAACCAAAGAAGATAAAGAAATTAGAATGAAACCTAGGTGCTCTGCTCTTCTTCAAAATCAGCTACCCCCTAAGGAACAAGATCCAGGAAGTTTCATTCTACCTTGTTCCATTGGAAGGTTAGATTTTAATAATGCTTTAGCAGATTTAGGAGCTAGCATCAGCATCATGCCTCTTTCTATGTATAAACGTTTGGGCATAGGAAAACTTGAACCAATTAACATGGTGATCGAGATGGATGATAACACCAAATACACTCCTAAAGGAATAGTAGAGAATTTACTCATAAAAATCGATAAATTCATCTTCCCGATAGACTTTGTTATTCTTGACATAGTTGAAGACTTTAGGATGCCCATAATTCTAGGAAGACCCTTGCTAGCCACTACATACGCTAAGGTATATAAATTTAGAAATTCCATCTCACTAGAAGTAGGAAATGAAATAGTTATATTCAAAAAACAGAAGTAGTTTTACTACCATGATTTTTGAATCTGTTTGTTCAATAAGAAGCAAAACATGCCCGGAGGATGATGATTTTAAAAAGATTGATTATGATTTATTCTTGTATGATTCTGAATCCTGTGAGTTTAGCTGATTATTGGGTATCAAACCAAATATTTTCTCTTATGAATTTAACATATAGGAATCATATAAAGAGATAGTATAAAGGATAACTGAGGTGGATAAAGAGACATATTCAACACCTAAAAAGGGTACATTGGTATGAGGCAATTTTGCAAGAAAAAAGAATGAGCGCTAATATTGGGTATCTTATAATCTAAATAGTAACATATGCGATGGAGGAGGTTTACCAATTAACAAAGAGAAATGTTATTAGGAAAGCATAAATGACAGTAAACGGGAGGAGTTGGAATGGGAAGAACTAAGCTTAAATGATTAGATGAAAATAAGATATAGGAAAATATGCAAGATAACCAGGGAGAGAATTCTCAAAGATCATTGGAGAGAAAAGTTTAGAGATAAAGATGATGACATTAAGGAGAACTCAAAAGACCCAGAGGAATGTAGAGAAGATAAAGCAAACACAATAATGGGGGATATTCATGATAAATTAAATGATGATTGGTTTAAAGGTACAAGTGAAGATAAAGACAACATGGAAGGAATACTAGATTATCTAAAACCAAGATCATACGATGGATTCATTGACCTAGATAATGAAGCTTATAACAAGAGAAGATGTAGATTACTTGGATTAACTTATGAGGAACCCCCCTGATTTTAATCAAAAAAAGTTAAGGTTACTAGATACACCGTTGGCCCACGGAAGATCTACACAAAATTAAATTATTAGGGATTGAGGAAATGCCAAGAACTAGGGATAACGTTGCTTCAATAAGAGTTAGGTTGATGGAAAAGATGGCCAATGTGGGAAATGGCCAAGCAAAGACGTAGAGTGTCTTGAGTCTAACTTAAAGACTCAGTAATAAACAAAAGTGCTTGTCGGGAGACAACCCGTCTTTTATTTTTTGAGTTTTCGTTGGTTTGTTTGGTTTCTCACTTGATTTTGCAGGTTCTCACAGCAAGGAATTGGAATATGAGGTCTCCTCGACTCGTTGTCATGTGGTAAATAGGTTCCTGTGTAGGCGTAACCACCTTGGTTACGCCATAACAGATGTATTTATGGCGTAATCTCCTATCTGAGTTACGCCGTAACCTTTCTTAATTTAATTTTCAAATTTAACAACCACATGATTACAACGTAACCAAACCCAGGATTACGCCGTAACCCCTTCCTGAAAACCTTAAATTAGTTTGAAACTTTTTCAAAACCTTGTATAATTAAATGAACTTTGTGGGTATATTCTTTGGAAACCCTCACGAGGCTTCACTCGTCCACTTGGACCACCAAGTGGTTTAAAAGGCTTGTTGCATATGCTAAATGCAACCGTGATTCCTACAAAAGTGAGTTAGGTCTTATTGTATATTTATTTTTTTGAACGTTTAATGCTTTTTGTTGTCTAGTGATTCCAGGGGATACGAGGTTGCTCAATAGAAGCTTTACAAGAATTCATCTATTACAATTATCATTTGAAGTGGAAAGCAACGCTCAGAGGATTCTTTTGTTTTAATTCTACTCTTATTCTGTTAATTTTATTTCCTTAATTGTACAATAAGGACATGTACAAACCAAGTGGGGGGTATGGGAGTAGAATTACCACTTAACCTATATTTGCCTTTGATTTTCTAGTTTTCTTTGAAAAATTGTGCTAATTTTAAAAATTGTTGACATGTTTTTCCTAATAAACTAGAATTAATCTTTGCCAAGCGCACTATTATCCTTTAATTCAATTGGTGAGGTTAAGCCTATTATTTCATTTTCATCTATTATACATAAATCCACCAAATATATGAGTGTGTCAGTAGTATTGTAGACTTTAGAACTTGGCATGTACATCTTTTTGAGACCTAATTGATTAGTTGGAATAAATAGTTCAAGAAGGCAACATCTTAGGAAATCACCCAAAAAGCCTATATGTGTGTGTGTTTATCGACTTGTCATACTGACTTGTCGACCTCCTCGTGTAAAACCATTTGTTGCACTCAATTTCAGTGCAAGATACCCCTAGATTACCTTGTTAAGCGAATCCCTATTTAAACCCAATACTTTTATGTTTTGTTACACCATTTTGCCTTAGCCAACCATGTAGTCTTTATTTTCTTTGTGTTGAAATCTCTGGGTATTTAAGTCCATGATTCGGGGAAATAGGTTCGGAAATTTTGTGCATTCGTGGAAGACCTATCATTAATGATCTATAAAGACCTCCCTGAATCATCACTTTTGTTATTGTTCATCTCAAGTGGGAGGATGTGTGTATTGTATCAAATGCTGCAAGGGCAATAATAAAAAGATATAAACTCCTGTAGCATTTACATGTTCAAAATATAAAGATGGTGCAACAATAAGCCATCTGTGTTCTAAAAAGTGTAAAGATGGTGCAACTATAAGCCATCTTAATGATTGTGAAGAATGGAGCTAGTAGCCCATTATTAAAGATTAGATTTTTAGACTTTGATACTTAGACTTTTGGATGGACAGTAGCTAGTTATTACAACCTTGGTATATTTAGACTATTTGTTTTGTGTTTTTATTTTAACAACAATTATGTGTATCCCGTGTCTAATCTTACCCTATATCATTCTCCGTCCTAAGCATTGGTTTTACTCGAATGGGGGAATTAATTGCAATCATGTATGTCTATTCCATTATTATGGATGTGTATATATGGTTTGTCACCCTTGTTGGAGTAACGCTTTTGGTAAGGATTGTAGGATGATTCACCTTGTTAAACCTGTGTATCACCCATGTTGCCTTTAAGACTGTTTAGACCCTAATTCTAGCTAGTGCTGATATGTGTACTTTCTAAGCTTATGATAGAATACATGCCATGACTCTGCAATTGAGTGATCACCCTGAAATGAAACACTTAGATTAGTCATGAGAGTTGAGTGTTTTCGATCCCCTTTTCGTGAGGTGTTCAACTTTGATGTTTTCTAGCATAAGTAAATTATGAATTCATTTCTTCGAGTTAAATTGGGGAAATCTTTTTATAAATTATTCTAACGGTTCTACTTGAGGGCAAGTAGAAGTCAAATGGGGGGTATTTGATAACATCAAATAATTAATACTTTTTAGTATCAAATTCCCTATGAAAATGCTTATAATTATGTTATAAATGTCTAAAAACACTACTTAATTAATTATATTTAGTTTTCTGGAGCAATGCGAGCATTTGAGCAAAAGACGCAAGAATTGGATGTGGAAATCATTCAAGTAAAGAGTTCAAGGCTAGTTACGGCGTAACAACCCCAAAGGGATTACGCCGTAACAAAGATTAATGAAGAAATGAGTCAGTACTACCTTTACGGCGTAAAAGCTTCGTCATCATTACGCCATAACACATCTCATAGAAGAAGGATGACTCATTCGTGTCAGCATTATGGCATAACATGCACTATATGGTTACGCCGTAACAAGAATTAAGCCTGCAAAAGAGAAGTCCAACTTAGCATGGTTACAGCGTAACACCTTCATAATGGTTACGCCGTAACATAGTTGATACCTATAAAAAGAGGGCTTAGATGGCTCATTCAGCATCATTCACTTCACCACTTCACAACATAGTACCAAGAGGCGAATAAGGCCTCTATGTTGATCCCAACTTAAGATCGATTCCTTGGCTTGTAAAGGTTAAGTTACTTTGGATAGAACCAAAACAACTATGGTCGAAACTTTGTGAATACTAAAGAGTATGCGGAATATACTCTTTAATACTTAGAAGAATATTAATGAAACAGTAAACTGTATGAACAATGTATGAACAATGATATTACTAAAAAGCTCCAATATTATTATTATCAATAATACGAGTACTCTGTGTAGTACTAGGGTTTACAACCTTGAAGCTATATATAAAAAACGTATGAATGTGTATCACTATAACCATAACCTATGATCTCTTTTTATACACCAATGAGTTCATTACAAGATAACTACAAATCTTCTATAATTCTAATAGATAACAACAAATCTTCTAACTTAATAAGATATACACTGAATAAGTCAATACATATCACTTAACACATCTTTATCACTTTAGCAGTCTTAATCTTCATGCAGCAGTCTTAAGTCCTTTAGCAGTCTTAAGTTAGTACTGGCAGTACTAACTTACTCTAGCAGTACTAACTAGTTAGTACTGGCAGTTGTAACTTGAGCAGTACTAACTGTTGGCTTGGCAGTACTAAGTATGTAGACTTTTAATTCCTAACAATCCTCCCCTAAACTTGTGATTTAC
Source organism: Tanacetum coccineum (assembly GCA_026074375.1). NCBI lineage: Eukaryota > Viridiplantae > Streptophyta > Magnoliopsida > Asterales > Asteraceae > Tanacetum > Tanacetum coccineum. Next base: position 132,547 of record BQNB010000915.1, on the reverse strand, counting down.
CTCTAAATCATCAAGTTTCTTGAATTAAAATCTTGTTCTCTGAGAGGATTCTTCTAAACACTTTATCTTCTTAGTCTTTCAACCTGCATAAATATCTTCCTAAGAAGTTCTCTGGACATCTCATTATCTTGTTCCACCAAGAGCTTTGTAACCAGCATCTGTGTAAGAGTTCCTCTTAACAATGGATACTCCTTCTCTACCAGCATATAGATGTTTATTCCCTTCTCTGTACACACATGATGCACTCTACATAAATCATATAGCTTCCAAGTTAAATCATGAATATGCTTTTGAAGCTTCCATAACTCATTATCTGTATCTGGGGTTAAAATTAGTTATAGTTTGATTCTTGTTTTTTATTACTAAAATTTTATTACTAAGCATTTCAGGAATCATAATGGCCGAGGGAGAGATCGATAACCTCACCATGGAACAATACCTAGCATTGACTCGAGGGAATCAAGCACCGGGCGTGGTTAAACCCAAAATAGGAGGCAATGTGAATTTCAAAATCAAGAGTTAATTCAGCGAGAATTAAGGAGACAACCTTTTCTGGAAACAATGAATGACGATTCTTATGAGCATGTAGATTGAAGTTTTAGACATCGTCTGTCTTATTCAACATTCCAGGAGTATCACACTAGCTGTCATGTACCGCGTTTTTTTTCCCATTACACTTAATGGAAGCCACATAAAATATGGGTGAACATACTTTCTCTAGGAACTGTCGATTCCTTAGATCTCCTTAAAAAATCCTTTATCCAAAGGTACTGCCCGCCATCCAAAACCGCTAAGCAGCTTAAAGAAATCCGCAACTTCAAACAGGAAGGCGACGAAACATTATACCAAGCTTGGGAATGGTAAATATGACCTTCTGCTTTATAAATCCCAACCCAGACATCAATAGCCATCAGAAGGTGGAACATAAATTCTCTTACAATGGTTCTTAGCAACCTATGAACGAAATTGCTTGATTCTCAAGGGACAATTCCTGGCATGACACTTGCTCAAACGTTAACGGTAATCTAGACTACGGCTGACAACTCCCAAAAGTGGCACGATGGTTCATCAAGTAGGAATATAGATAGTAGTAGTAATTCTGAAGGGCTCGCTACTATTGTAAAGAAACTAGATAGCCTAGGCCGAGACATGAAGAAGCTTAAAGAGAACATGCACGCTATTCAAGTAGGATGTCAAACCTGCGGAGGAGCTCATCTTGACAAAGAATGTCCTCTCAACGAGGAAGTAAAAAGTATGGAGGAAGTTAAATATGGAGAGTTCGGTAGACCCTTCCCAAACAATAGCAGAAATTATGGTAATAGAGGAGCATCAGGATACGACCAACCATCATCAGGGGAGAGAAGACCAAGCCTAACCGAAATAATCAATAAATATATGTAAGAAGCAGCTAAGAGACATGTTAAGCAAGACGAATGGTTAAAGAAATTTTACCAAAACACGGAAACCAATCCAGAAGCTCCTGACAAAATTATCCAAGGTCTCAAGACGAAAGTAAGAACCTTAACAAATGAGGTTAAAGGACGAGCAAACGGTGGAAAGTTCGAAGATTGCAAGGCAATTTTTACTGAAGATGGATCGCCATTATACACACCGTTCTATTATTCCCCTGAGAAAATTAAATACTTTTCTGCTGACTCAGGGTTTTCCAATAATGAAAATAAGAAACTGACAAATCAGAAATGACGGAAGCTCTAGCAGCACTAGAGGCTACATATGAGATTAAAAAAGCACATCAAGAAGAAAAGCAAAGTGTAAACTATTATGTTGATCCCTATGAGCCACACATCCTATTTCCTAGACGACTAGAGCATCACGCAAAAGAAGCATTAGTTCACAAATCTATGGAAAGCCTAAAGAAAATCAAGATACATCATCCTCTCTTAAAAGAAATTAGGCAAACGGATAACTACACAAAACACATGAAGGACTTGGTGGAAAACAAACCTAGGACCAAAGAAAATGAAGAAATTTGAATGAACTCTAGGTGTTTTGCTCTTCTTTAAAATTAGCTACCCCCTAAGGAACAAGATCCATGCGAAGTTTCATTCTGCCCTTGTCCATTTAAAAGTTAGATTTTAATAATGCATTAGCATAGATTAGGACTTTAGCATCAGCGTCCATGCCTCTTTTCTATGATAAACGTTGAGGCATAGGAAAACTTTAACCAATAAACATGTGACGAGATGGCTGATAACACCAAATGGACCGAAAATGACACTCCCTAAAGGAATAGTAGAGAATTTACTTATAAAAATCAATAAATTCATCTTACCGGTAGACTTTGTTATTCTTGACATAGTTGATGACTTTAGGATGCACATAATTCTAGGAAGACCCTTGCTAGCCACTACACACGCTAAGGTAGATATATTTAGAAAGTCCATCTCTCTAGAAGTAAGAAATGAAAAAGTTATATTTAAAATGAGAAGCAGTTTTACTACCATTTATTTTTGAATCTGCTAGTTCAATAAGAAGCAAAACATGCCCGGAGGATGATGATTTTAAAAAGATTGATTATGATTTATTCTTATATGATTCTGAATCCTATGAGTTTAACTGATACTTGGGTATCAAACCATATATTTTCTCTTGTAAAATTAACATACAGGAATCATATGAAGAGATAGTATACAGGATAACAGAGGTGGATAAAGAGACATATTCAACACCTAAAAAAGGGTACATTGGTGTGAGGCAATTTTGCAAGAAAAAAAGAATGAGCGCCAATATTGGGCATCTTGTGATCCGAACAGTAACATATGCGATGGAGGAGGTTTACCAATTAACAAAGAGAAACGTTATTGGGAAAGCATAAATGATAGTGACGGGAGGAGTTGGAATGGGAAGAACTAAGCTTAAATGATTGGATAAAAATAAGATATGGGAAAATATGCAAGATAACCAGGGAGAGAATTCTCAAAGATCACTAGAGAGAAAAGTTCGGAGATAAGAAAGATGACATTGAGGAGAACTCAGAAGACCCGGAGGAATGTAGAGAAGATAAAGCAAACATAATAATAGGGGTTATTCATGATAAATTAAACGCTGATTGGTTTAAAGTTACAAGTGAAGATAAAGACGACTTGGAAGGAATACTAGATTATCTAAAACCAAGATCATACAATGGATTCATTGACCTAGATAACAAAGCTTATAACAAGAGAAGATGTAGATTACTTGGATTAACCTATGAGGAACCCCCCCTGATTTTAATCGAAAAAGTTATGGTTACTAGATACACCATTGGCCCAGAGAAGATATACATAAAAGTAAAATTATTAGGGATTGAGGAAATGCCAAGAACTAGGGATAACGTTGCTTCAATAAGAGCTAGGTTGATGGAAAAGATGGCCAATGATGGAAATGGCCAAGAAAAGATGTAGAGCATCTTGAGTCTAACTTAAAGACTCGATAATAAACAAAAGTGCTTGTCGAGAGACAACCTGTGTTTTATTTTTTGCATTTTAGTTGGTTTGTAGGTTTCTCACTTGATTTTGTAGGTTCTCATAGCAAGGAATGGAATTCGAGGTCTCCTCGACTCATTGTCATGTGGTAAATAGGTTCCTGTGTAGGCGTAACCACCTTGGTTACGCCGTAACAGATGTATTTACGGCGTAATCTCCTGTCTGAGTTACGCTGTAATCTCTCTTAATTCAAATTTTCAAATTTAACAACCATATGATTACGGCGTAATCCAACCTATGCTTACGCCGTAACCCCTTTCTAAAAATCTGAAATTAGTTTAAAACTTTTTCAAAACCGTGTATAATTAAATGAACTTTGTGGGTATGTTCTCTAGAAACGCTCACGAGACTTCACTCGTCTACTTGGGACACCAAGTGGTTTAAAAGGATTGTTGCATATGCTAAATGCAACCGTAATTCCTACAAAAGTGAGTTAGGTCTTATTGTATATTTATGTTTTGACCGTTTAATGCTTTTTGTTGTCTAGTATTCAGGGATACTAGTTTTTGCTCAATAGAACTGTTGCACGAATTCCAACCTCTTGCAATTATCATTCAAAGTAGAGAGCAACGCTCAGGGGAGTCTTTTGTTTTATTTATACTTTTATTCTGTTAATTTCATTTCCTCAATTGTACAATAGGGACATTGTACAAAATAAGTGGGGGTGGGAGTATAATTACCACTTGACCTATATTTGCCTTTGATTTTATAGTTTTCTTTGAAAAAATGTGCCGATTTTAAAAAAAAATTGACATGTTTTTTCTAATAAACTATAATTAATCTTTGCCAAGCGCACTATTTTGATTCAATTGGTGAGGTTAAGCCTATTATTCCATTTTCATCTATTATACATAAATCCACCAAATATATGGGTGTGCCGGTAGTATTGTAGACTTTAGAACTTAGGAGAATTGGCATGTACATCTTTTCGAAACCTAATTGATTAGTTGGAATAGACAGTTCAAAAAGGCGCACATCTTAGGAAATCCACCCAAATGCCTATAGATTGTTTTTATCGACTTGACCAGCACTGACTTTCGACCATCCCCGTGTAAAACCCTTGTTTGCCCCTCAAATTTCAGTGCAAGATACCCCTAAATCACCTTATTAAATCAATCCCTGTTTAAACCCAATATGTTTATGTTTTGTTACACCATTTTGCCTTAGCCAACCATGTAGTCTTTATTTCTTTTGTTTTAGAAAATCTCCTGCTATTTAAGTTATTTCGGGGAAATTGGGGTTTTGGAATTTTATACATTCGTGGAAGACCTATCATTAATGATCTATAAAGACCTCCCTAAATCATCACTTTTGACATTGTTCATCTCAAGTGGGAGGATGTGTGTATTGTATCAAATGCTGCAGGGGCAATATTAAAAAGATATAAACTCCTGTAGCATTTACTAATTTAATAATATAAAATGTGCAACAATAAGCATATTGTGCTTAAAAAGTGTAAAGATGGTGCAACTATAACCTTCTTAATGATTATGAATAATGAGCTAGTACCCATATTAAAGATCAATTTTCAACTTTGATACTTCGACTTTTGGATGATAATGGCTAGTTATGACAACCCTTAAGATATTAGACTATTTGTTTTGTGTTTTTTAATTTTAACAACAATTATGCGGATCCCGTGATCTTAACATACCCTAATAACATTCTATGTCCTAAAACCCTTGTGTTTTTACTCGAATGGGGAATTGATTGGCAATCATGTATGTATATTTCCATCCGTTTATGGATGAGTAATATATGGTTTTGTCAGCCCTTGTAGGAGTAATGCTTTTGGTAAAGATTGCAGGATGATTCACCCTGTTAAACCTGTGTATCACCCATGTTGCCTTTAAGACTGTTTAGACCCTAATTCTAGCTGGTGCAGATTTGTGTACTTTCCAAAATTATGATAGAATACATGCTATGACTGTGCAATTGAGTGATCACCCCAAAATGAAACACTTAGATTAGTCATGAGAGTGAGTGTTTTCGACCCCCTTTCATAATGGTGTATCGGGTCGGCTAGAGAGTTTTGTACATTCTTTGATGTTTTCTAGCAGAAGTTAAGATATGAATTCATTTCTCTCCGTGTTAAAATTGGGAAATCATTTATAATTTATTCTAACGGTATCTACTTGATGGCAAGTAGAAGTTAAGTTGGGGGAAGAGTTTGATAACATCAAAATCATTAATACTTTTTAGTATCAAATTCCCTATAAAATGCTTATAATATGTTATAAATGTCTGAAACATTACTTAATTCTTATATTTAGTTTTCAGAAGCAATGCGAGCATTTGAGCAAAAGACGCGGGTTTGGACGTGGAAATCATTCAAGAAAAGAATTAAGGCTTGTTAACGAACACTACGACGCGTAACAACCCCAAAGGTGGATTACGCCGTAACAAAGATAATGAAAGAAATGAATCATTCACTACCTTTTACAGCGTAAAAGCTTCATCATCAACATCACGCCATAACACATCTCATAGAAAAGGATGACTCATATATGTTAGCATTATGGCGTAACATGCTACTATAATGGTTACGCCGTAACAAGAATTACGCCTACAAAAAAGACGTCTAACTCACATGGTACGGCGTAACACCCTTCATAATGGTTACGCGTAACCATATCGATACTTATAAAAAGCGCTTGGATGGCTCATAACACTATACATGCTTCATCACTTCCACAACACAGTACCAAGAGGCGAACACGCCTCTTAAAGAACGAAGCATTCCCCCCAAGCAGTCCAAGGGAGGATCACTTTTACTATTTAAAACATAATCATTCTAAACACCGTTTGTAAGAATTATGATTTATCAATCCAAGATCTCTTCATTTATTTCTTATCTTACTGTTGCTATGAGTGGCTAAGCACTTTAAGTGCTAGTTCTAGTTATGGAATTTACATTGCTTGTTAAATATTCCTGTCAAGTTATTGCTATTAGATATCCCTATTAAGTGCATTGATCCTTGGGTTTTATGGAGTGTTTGAGGTGGTTTTGGAGATCCTGTTATTCTGTTATTAGCCATACCCTTGTGACGTAATATTAACAGGGTACCAGGGTATTTAGAACTATCCTAGCTAGAATTTATACCCAATTATCGCCTTTATCACATTAAAAACTTAAAAAGTACAAGAACTCTTTAGAGAGGTTTATAAACTACTAGTTATAGACATAATCCTTTAGCATAGTTGGTGACTAAATCACTGGCAAGATTGATGCGCCTACCTTTGTAGACTTCCATCAGGGATCGGGATCACAGAGTAAGTATAGAATAGACCTCAAATGCCAATTCGGGTCTGTTGATATTAAAACCACTAATAAAATGATACTTAGACATTGCACAGGAAATAAACAACATAGCATTGGTAATGAAATAACTAAGTCAGCACGCCTTTCTCCCTACTACTTTCAAATCAATTTACTTCTCGCAATTACTTTTCTTTAGTTTTTAAAAATCAACTTAAAACCATTTTTTCTAAACGTGACAAAATCAAATTAGAACTAGTAACCTTAGCTCTTGGGACGACATCGTATTTACCAACTACTGCACTACATACGACCGGGTTCTCTGCCCATTAGTGCGTGTATCGGTAGACGAGTTTTATAAATTTAAAACTTGGAAATTAATTATTCAAAACAATTTTACGCATCAAGGAGGAAGTTTGTTAGTGATACAAGAAACCTGAATGGCCTCATCCATGTTCATCTTATGTTGTGTAAATCTACCAAGTATACCAAGAAGTTCATTGTATTGTTCCATAACTGGTCTTGAATCAGTCATTTTGTAATTGGTGAAATTAATAACAAGGAACTTCTTACTTGATGCATCCTCAGCCATATATTTGGCCTCCAAGGAATCCCATAGTTCTTTGGAAGATTTAACATTTTGATAAATATCAAATAAAGGATTAGACATGCCATTGAGGATTAAACCTCTGCAGACATAGTCATCATTATCCCACTTGGCCCTCTTCCTGAGTCGTTCCACGGTAGCATTCTCACCATCTTTAGGAATAGGAGTAGTGAGCACATACACCACACTCATGCTGGAAAGCAAGAAGTGCATATTCTTCTGCCATCTCCTAAAGTCCACCCCTTCAAACTTGTCAAGCTTGGCAAAGTTTGAAGTCATGTGTTTCATAGCAACAACATCCATTGATTATTACAAAATAATCTTCTTTAATTGTTGGTTCTGGTTGTGCCCAGAACAAGGTGAAGATAATCAATAGCCTAGCTAATTACCAAATATGGTTACCGGATATCACTTGAATTCGTGTAATCACTTTCCAAAGAAGATTATTCGACCCTATGCCTGGGTTACATGAATACCTCCTTTGGATAAAACTAAGTGTTTGTTCTTGTTTTAGGCATAAATCAAGAACCTTTCGCCTTTAAGGCTGGATGGAGTGGTGGTGGTAAACCCACCTGACACATCAGCGCCACATCAGCTTTCTCTCTCCAAATAAAACTCACCTTACAACTCACCTTTCAACCGAAATAAGAACTAAAAGAGTCAATGGTAATTATGAGAAATTAATGAGACAATTAATCTCTTCCATAATTAGCCTCTATAATTGTAGGAATTAGTGGTTACATGACTAAATTAAATGTGGTTATTTAATGCATTCAAACTTACCATTTGAACAAGTCAAAGTTGTTAAAAACATTTAATAACCTGCCATTTAATGTAGTCAAAGCTACCACTAAATGTTTGTAACCACCCATTTAATTTAACCACTAAAGAGTCACGGAAAATCAATGACTTGATGGGTGTACACTCTGTAATTCCAAACCCATTTCCATGTATGACCCGATTCCTATAATTGCACTAAATTTCCAACAAAGTATTCCCCTAATTTAATTGCGAGTTGGTCGAAAACGCATCTACGTGATAACCTAGACAGGTTGCTCTTGTCAAACGCTCCTCCCTTCTAATAGTACACTACACGCATTAAATATTTATTCAATTTTCTTACCAAACATGAGGTTTCACTTAATTAGTCATGTTTCACTAGACGTCTATTATAAGATTTGAATTATAGCTAGTTTTCTTTTTTTTGAATGACAACTATTATTAAAAACTAGCAAGATGCTAGAAAATTACAACAAAATCAAAGAAGGGTGCTGACACCAACTGGTCCAACTAATAGAACTCTTACATCGAGAAGAGATCCAAGAAAGAACAAAGCAACCGATATCAATCAAAATGACTTCCTTCCGCGGTTATTAGACGCTAAATCTCATGATTTCTAAAATTCCATAGAGCCCACCAAGTAGTGTAGAAAACACCTTCCAACAAGCTCTTGATTTTGGAACCTAGCCGAATGTTCTTGAACCACGACAACCAATCCATCTACGAAGAGAAGGACTCCCGATCCACGTCCCACCATCGACAAACAAGGCGAGTAATAGCAGCAGCCACCTCGCAGGTAAAAAGATATGCGAAATGTCTTCCTGGACAGAATTGCAAATCGGACACATAAGGTTATCAACTTTGAGACCACACCGCGTAATAAATTCAGCTTAGCAGAAGCGATCCGCGATGCCCGTCCAACAAAGACATTTAATTTTAATAGGGACAGAATTGATCCAGCGTGTAGGATGAGTGTCTTTAGGAAGGAAGAAATCATCAAATAAGTTGCGCACATCCTTAACACGGAACTCCCCACTCCCGTTCATGTCCCAACGCCAGCAGTCTGATGAATTTGAAAGGACCACCGATCCGAGTAAATCCAAAAGATGGTCAAGCTGTTGAGCTTCTGCCCCCCCCTCTAACATTTTGACGGAGAGTATGCATGACAGAATGGACCATTTTAATCGGCCCACCAAGCAATCCTTTATGTAATTCGAGAGCATAGATACGAGGAAACATAACCCGGAGTTGATTATCACCTACCCAAATGTTACTCCAGAACCGAGAAAGAAAACCATCACCAATACGAATTTTACAATGAGAAATCAAGTCAATACCTTGGTTCTTTAATGCATAAACCTCCCGAATAATTGTGCTCCATATAGAAGAAAAACGAGCAGAATGCTGGGTAAGAGGACCATGCATGGCGTTAACGAACCGAAACCATAAAGAGTTATCACGCGAAATGAATCTCCACACCCACTTGAAGAGAAGGGCTCTATTAAGAGCGAAAAAACTTGACACCCCTAACCCACCAAATTTCTTTGCAGCAAGAACTTTGGACCACTTAACCCAGAAAATTTTTTTAGCCTCGCCGTGGAAGCCAGATACGCCGTATCTTCCTTGATGGATATGGCGTATTGGTCTTCAGAATAGTAATCTTCAAAATATCTTTATTTAAGCTCCATAATGCGCCCCTTTTGCTAATATTCACCAACTACTCCATAATTACTGCAATTCTCAAATATAAACGATTAAGTAACGATTCTTTGCAATAATTATATAAAAAGGGTTATATACAAGGGATAAATGATGCTATAAGATAGACGTTATTTGATGTCATCACTCCTGTCAAACGCTCCTCCTTTCCAATAGTACACCACGCGCGTTAAATACTAATCTAATTAACTTACCAAAGTGAGGTTTCACTTAATTAGATCATGTTTCACTAGACGTCTATGCTAAGGTACGGATTATAGCTAGTTTTCTAATGCCTAACGTGCACACCACTAACAAGAAATAATAGATCAAATATTATAACTAGGTTTCATGCAATCATAAGCAAACACAATTAAATTTAGTCTAACATGTTAACAAAAAGAAAAGAAAAACAAATAATCAAACAATATAAAGACATTATTGAATGATTAATGAATGAATTACTTAACTTCAATGTAACATGAGAGAATATGAGTAACCAAGGGCATAAAATTCCCTAAAATTCATCTATAGTATCAGTTCTAAGAATCTACAAAGTTCCACACACAAATAATAAAAATAACGCCCGAATATATATAAAAAATTGGTCGTGACGATGTCAGGTCATACCCATGACGCCGTCACATCGTCGATCTCAAATTAGGGTTTTCTTCACCGCCTCATTTTAACGCCGTCACAAGGAATCGTGACATTGCCACCTTGTACTCATGACGCCGTCAGGGAGTTCAGGATTTACTGAGCCATCAAAAACGCATTTTATTTTAACACTTTCTGAGCACTTTTGGTGAAGGCGTCTGAAAGGTGGTCACGAAGCTAAAAAGTTGTATTTTGCCTTGTTTCTTCTCCAAATCGAGCCCAAGTCACGTGTATTCTATCCAAGTGCTTCCTAACTGATAAAAATACAAAAAGAAATGATTAAGTACAATAATTTGGCATATTTGCATGATTTTAAGAGTAAAATGACCCCGTAAAAGTGTATAAAATTACACCTCATCAAATATCTCTACACTTGAGATTTGTTTGTCCTCAAGCAAATAAGCTTTTCTACTTATCAAATAGCAAAACTAAGGGCATTTAACTTACTAAATAAAACTAGTTTATGGCACAACCGTTTAGACCTTATTATAGGAGCATGGAAATTATACACTAGCACCTCACATAAGTGTTTATATTCTCTCATTCTCTCGGGTGCATACATAATATATAACATAATAGGAAATGGGAAACTTTCACTCAATGTCTGCCATAGCATATAGATTACCATATGTTTGGTAAAGGATCAAACATCCACCACTTTAGCGTAAGCACCTAGGAGATACTATCAAAGTGATCTTTATAAATGGTTGTAATGATAGGCGAATGGTATGGAAAAAACGGTAAAGGATAATGGGGGATATTTACTGGTGGCAAGTTAATCATTTACAAAATTACATGTAAATATAAGGCTTTATTTTGTTTTCTCGACTCTTTCTTGACTTAAACATAAGCATGATGGCAGTCCGTATATTCTAACATATTTTTTTGCTTTTTTTATTTTTTCTATTTTTTTCGATTTTTTTCATATATACTTTTGCCATGCCATCATAAATCTGTTGAAATAAATAAATAATACATGACTCGTGATTTATATAAACATCCTTACACTTGAGTTTTTAATTACTCAAAAATAAACTAACTAATGACCAAAATTAGAAGGATTAATGAAAATGGAGTAAATTAAGCACATTGGGGTAATAAATTGACTTTCTTCCCTGTTTTTCCATAAAATAAAACTACCATGAATCTCAATCGTCCAAAAACTGTGTACACTACCAAATGGCTCAACTTAGGAACCATGTAATTAAGCAAACAATTAACTAGGATTAAACAAATGTGATCACAATAACGTACTAAAAATGAGTACATAAATGATGAGGTGTCATTTTATATACTATTTCGAGGTCATTTAACCCCTTACATCATGCAAATGTGCCCAGATTATGTGCTTAATCATTTATTTTCAAGTTTTTAGCACTTGGATGTCATTTGGAAGAAATACATGTGACTTGGGCTCATTTGGAGAAGAAACGGACAAGATTACGGACCTACACTAAATCTCTTGAAGATTTATGCATACAGCGCGTGGAGACGGCGTCGCAGGCATAAAGCGACGCCGTCGTGATCTATCCAATGACGGTGTCAGAAATCTAGCGACAGCGTCAGGACGTGGCTGACTTAAAAGAGGATCTAGAATCATCTACGTAGCGACGGCGTCAGGACTTCAAAGCGACGCCGTCATAGTGATTTTTCTATATATATTAAACCGAAATTAGGGTTTTAAGTGTGTAACTTTGTATAATTTTAGGGAGACGAACCCTAGTCATTCCAGCAACTTTTAAGGTCGTTTTATGCCTCAAAACCTATTGTAATACTTTATCTATGTTCTAAATTAAGTAAGATTATTAAATCATTCTATTATGTCTTGTGTTGTGTGATTATTTTTGTGTCTTGCTTTATCTTTAACATGCTAGGCTAAACTCTCCTTTGTATTTACTTATGATTGCATGAAACTTAGGTTGTAGATCCTTTTGATGTTTGCATATTGTTGACGGATTGTGCAGCGTCGGTTAGGCTCTAGAAAACTAGCCATAAGATATTAAATTGGCATAGACGTCTAGGGAAACGCGAGTAGTGTAGAAAGGATACCATCGGTAACAGTCTTCATACTACCTTACCCCTAATATGGTTGATCCCTCTTAAGATATTTCACATGCATTTAATATACTCTTAGGGGCCTTGTAATAGTCTTCATACTACCTTACTTGTGCGTTGCCCTAACGGAATATTAAATAGACGGCGGGTTCGTGTAATCCGTTCATGACCTAGGAAATACTTACACAGATCATCACAAGTGTGACAAGGCAACAGATCTAGGAGAAGCAATCTGAGGAGTAGTGCATGATTAGGTAAATACATCTTTTTATCATAAAGTTATCACCAGTAGTATAGATTATATTTAGTTTAATTAGTTAATCAAACCAACCTCTCAAACCATGATATTTACCTGCTTTCTTATAAATCTAAAAACACAAAAAGAATCTTCTCTCAACCCCTTAGAATTCTGTTAGACCGTGTTCGAGCCTTCCCAACCTATTCCCCTAGAGAACGATAACAACCCCCGAGTCTTGCCTATACTACACTGCAACGATTAGGTACACTGCCTAGGGGATTGTAAAACTTCCTGTGAAGTCTTTGCAACCCTCACATCAATAAAAGGAGGGCTAAGGAGATTTGGGTGTAACATTTAAGTGAGGTGTAAAGAATGTTCTTCAATATTAATCCGGAATCCATCAAAAAATAACGAGAACCGTGAAAAAGATTGGATCATAGGGGTGTAATAGGGATATCTTGCACTAAAATGAGTGCTAAGAAAGGGTGTGGGGTAGTTATATGATAAATGAGATCATCATAACTATAACAAACTGTTACCCATAAAGATTCAAGCCTAAAACTAACGATCCGGAGGTCGGAGAGGATTAAATAGAAAGAAAGCCATATTATTGAATTATAGAGAGAGAAAGGGAAGAGTGTGTGTTTCTAGAGAAAAGGAGGAGAAACACACACTTGTAAGATGTTACATTATGAAGCCTCACCCCTCCATGAAAGTATGGAGGGGGTATTTATAACCCTTGTGTCATCTAACTATACTAACTTGACGTTTCTAGTCCTTATTCGACACGACTATATTAAAATAATGTACTTCCGTATAAGTCGACATATTTTAAGGCTAACACAAACGCATGCTAAAAACAAGAGTTAATCCTAATGCCTCTTATCACTTAGTCAATCCTAACCATACGAATGTGATCTCACTAGCGGTCTTAGGATGCATCACTAAAACAAGTACTAGAATCTAATATACTACCAGTACACTCAAGCATTTAAAATGAATGCTATATAAGGCGCTCCTCGCAATTTGGGGGTAAATTTTTGAGTGGTAGGGTTTTTGTGCTAGTCATATAATTCATATCCATGAGACGCTCTTAAAACTTAGTTTCACCAATATATGCAATAAAAAATTTTAATTTGGGCCAAAATTACCGTCATAAACTATGTTTTGGTATATTACACATCTTATTAAGGACAAAGCAAATGAAAATGAATGAATAGTTTCTAAGGCTTTCATTACCCTCCCTACACTTGAATTTAACATTGTCTGCAATGTTCTAAAAGTACCCGTAAACAAGAAAGGAAAAATAAATGAAAGGGAAAAGAAACTAGTACTCCCCTGGTTTACTCAATATGGAAGAAGAAACATGATAACCCGGCTAAATCCTCATCCAAGAATCATCCAACTATCCCAAACTTACTCCAAATTCCCCCCAACTCCCACACCAACCACCCCCTCACCGCACCCACCCACCCCCTAACCGCATAATATTCTATGAGAGCCAACGTATATTAATAAACATTCAGTATTACAAATTTATATCCTAATTAAAACAAATAAATATTAGAATTCTTGTACTAATGTTAATATCGACATTATGCAAAATTTCTACGAATAGAAATTTGAAGTACAAAATCATAATTTCTCAAAAATTCTAAAAAAACGCTAATTTTGTCTTTTTGCAGGTTCCTTCGGGTCGTAGGGAATAAACCCTATCGCCGTTAGGGTGGCCTGAGTGGTTAAGTTTTCGTTTTTTCTAGAAATTTTCTACAAAAGTCCTATTACTTATTTCGTGAAATATTATGCTAATCCATTGTTTAAACTGTTAGAATCTTTAAATAACTCCAACACCCACCCCAACACATTTCCCCCCCCCCCCCATCCAACCCCCTAACAACCATAAATCATCATTAAACCAACCCCCCCCAACTAAAAACCCAAATACACCACACCCCCCACCACCCACTCACAACCCCCACATCACCCCCCCATCCCCCACCCACAGTCCCCAAACACACAAACCACACACCCCACACCAAAAACACAAAACCCCACCCCCAACCCCGTCCACAAACCTCACACACCACCGTCATAACACCCCCACACTATCACACAACCAGTCCACCCACAGATCCAACCCACCAAAAAGCATTCCCCACACATAACACAAAAACAGGCCCCAAACAAACACCACTCACAAAACCCCCCCCCAAGTTAAAGGCAAAACAAAGCATGATCACATAGCATTCAAACATATAAGAACAAATAATAAAAGATAAAAACACATGACACTCCAAAAATGCATAAAGATAAAAGATGGGTTGCCTCCTAACAAGCGCTTTTCTTTATTTACAAGTATTATAGCTAGACTCAAAGTCACACTCCTTACATGACTCCATCATCCGTCACACAAACACCATGGATAAAGTTAAGTCCTCTAATTATCCCTTCATCACGCTTATACTCTAGACCTAGTCTTACACAATCTGAATAATATGTTCTTCTTTTTTTAATAAATACAATCTTATCCTTTTTCCTTATCTTCATTTCTTGCTACATAAAAAGATGGTATATTATCAACGTCCAAGTAATCCTCATCCTTTAATCTTTCCATCTTGTGTGACATCTTATAAGTTATCTTCTCTCCTTTCTTTTTAAACAAAATTGTTCCTTCTTCATGATTGTAAACTAACTTATGTTCTTTTACAAATGGTTTTCCTAACACCATCTCGCCTAAATACATATCTATGACACTCCTAACATCCTCTACGATCAGAAAATCACATACATAAGTGAAGTATCCAATGAAAACACTTAGACCCTTAACTCTTCCTACAAAGTTACAAGTCTTCTTAGGGTTAGATGGGTCTCTCCTCAGTTATAATCTCTCATTCATAATCCAACCATAGTAGATCATAGACATCAAATTTATTGGGGATTCTAAGTCAATGTAATTTTGCTCCCTAAAGAAGTAACCAACCATACAAGTGACTTTTATATTATTACGATCCCCTTTTCTAATCTTGGGTCTTATCTAATGAGGCCAAGAATTTTCCAATAGGTATTTATGATATTCTAACTCTTCCTTTGTTGGGAAGGTGTTAAAGTATTCTGAATCATCATCTTCTTCTTCCTCCTCTAATTCTTCATCAATCTCATCATCTAACTCTTCTACTATTTCCTTACTTTCTATCTCTTCAAACAATAATTCAAATCCTAACTCTCCTTCTAGTAAAGAAGGTTCACTAATGAGGGTGTGACATCTATGGGTGAACTTAGTGATTTTGGTAGTGATAATGGATTTGCGTTCTTTATAACGAAGAATAGAATAGTAAATGGATTTTTTTACAAACAAACACACAAAGAAAAGATAGACTACAAGAAAGCTACTTAAAAGAAAACAAAAATCTCACTCGATAAGAATCTAGTGAGTAGACTTAAGCTAGATAGAAATCAAAACCTAGACTATTCCCCGGCAGCGGCGCTAAAAACTTGATGTGGCGGATTGCAACACTAAAGTTTTGCAATCCTCCTAGGTAGAGTACCTAATCGTTGTACTGTAGTATAGGTAAGACTTGGAGGATTGATCGTTCTCTAGGGGAACAGTGAGGTATGTTCGAATTGTATGTCACTAAGATCTAAGGGTTGATGGAAGAGTTTTTTTGGTCTTTTTATATTTTTATGAAAGCAAGTAAAATCCGATTAACTTGAGAGAGGTGGTTTTATCTAAACTAAACTACTCCTAATTATGCATAAATTTAAAATTGGTGGGGACTCGTATAGGTAAACAAACGTTTTCACTTAATTATGCACTACTCCCTAGTTACTCTATTTAATCTATTGCGTTGTCATTCCTTTTTTAGTGTAATGTGAAGTATTCCCCTAATTGAATTACGAGTTGGTCAGAAACGCATCTACGTGATATCCTTGATGGGTTGCTCCTGTCAAACACTCCTCCCTTCCAATAGAAAACCACACGCATTAAATACTTATCTAATTATCTTACCAAACGTAAGGTTTTACTTAATTAGTCACGTTTCACTAGACGTCAATGCTAAGGTACATATTATAGCTAGTTTTCTATTGCCTAACGTGAACACCAGTAAAAAGAAACAATAGATCAAATATTACAACTAGGTTTTATGCAATCATAAACAAACACAATTAAATTTAGCCTAGCATGTTAACAAGAATGGAAGAAAAACAAATAATCAAACAATATAAATACATTATTGAATGATTAATGCATGAATTACTTAACTTCAATGTAACATGAGAGTATATGAGTAACCAAGGGCATAAAAATCCCTAAAATTTGTCTATAGTATCACTTATAAGACTCCACAAAGATCTACACACGAATAATGAAAATAATGCCCGAATATATATAGATAATTGGTCATGACGACGTCAGGTTATACTCGTGACGCTGTCACATCGCCGATCTCAAATTAAGGTTTACTTCACCGCCTCATTTTGACGCCGTCACAAGGAACCGTGACGCCATTACCTTTTACTCTTGACGCTATTAGGGAGACCGTCAGGATTTACTGAGCCGTCAAAAACGCATTTATTTTAATACTTTCTGGGCACTTTTAGTGAAGGCGTCAGAAAGGTGGTCACAAAACCGAAAAAATGTAATTTGCGTTGTTTCTTCTCCAGATCGAGCCCATGTCAGGTGTATTCCATCCAAGTGCTTCCTAAATGCTAAAAATATAAAAAGAAAGGATTAAGTACCATAATCGAGCATATATGCATAATTTTAGGGTAATATGACCCCGGCACAGTGTATAAAATTATTAAGTACAACAATCGGGCATATCTGCATCTCATTATTTTATAGTTTTTCGTGTATCTATTTTGGATGAAGTGGTTACATGTCGTGGTTTTCATTTTTTTGTTGATCTGGTTATCGTTTTATGAAATAGGAGGTGAGGAAAAAGTGTTTAATCATTGCGCAACTAATTTACAATTTTGTTGTGCCAAAAAAAAGTCCGCACAAAAGGTTGCCTTATTTTCATAGTGCCGTTTAAGGTTTTCGTTGGGTCCTTCAAGGCTTATAAAAGTAGCGGTTGCTTAGTGACATTGGATTTTTGAGTATCTAATGTGGATATTTGTTTTTATTGTTTTCTAAAAATGTCAGTCGTGTGTTGTTGTTTTGGGCAGGCTGCAGTCATTTACCAATGATATAGGATGTGTATATCATAAGTGCCATGAGGCGCGTTTTGTTTCAGGGTTTTTATATATGTTTTGTGTCTTCGGGGTTCATAATCTTTTCGATCATTTGTAGAATCCCAAGGCTCATTAAAAATATGTTGTTATATCTTAATTTATATTTTTAGTTTCTCATCAATGTAGTTATCGTGGATGTTTTGTGCACGACATAAGCAAAGGTTCTTGACATAGACAGTGCTACCAGCACAGGTACGCGTGTTAGTTTTAAAGTCCATGGTCTGCATTATTCGTCGTTTGAAGGACGCGCCAGGGTTTTTATTATTTTCTAAAAATGTCAGTCGTGTGTTGATTTGTTTGTTAGGTTGTAGTTGTTGTTAGCCTTAAAATATTGAGTCGAACAATAAAGTTCGTTTATTATCAATATTAGGTCTCGGTCTTTATTTATGTAATGTTGTAATAGGCTAGAAAGGGTAAACGGGCTCGTTTATGTAATCTAATCGGTCACGTGTTATGGGCTAAAGCCTAAGTAATCCCGAGCCTGGCCCATAGAAAGCCCATAGGCATTTAAGCCTCATGGTGCAAGTATAAATACCCTTCTCCAAGTGTGGAGAGGGTGTTGGTTCATTTGTATTTTCTCACACAAGTAATCAACCATTCCTATTTCTCTCTTTATTTCTCTCTATAACTTCTCTCTAAAATTCTTCCATCCTTCATTGTGTTATGATATCCAATACCTAACAATTGGTATCAGAGCCCATAGGATGATTAGCTAGATTGTATGTGCGTTTTCTTTGTTCGGTTATATCAAAAGTTTGGTTTTTGAAGGTTTATAGTCTTGTTCTTGGTTCTCTTTGATCATGACGTTTGTGATGTTAAAGTTCAAGTTGTTATAGTTGCTATAGTCTTCTAGTACCAAGTTGTGCAAAAGAAACCAAGCAAAAATGTTCAAAAGGGTGATTTTTAGGCGTTTTTAGGTGAAAACCCATGTTTTTCATTCTAGCGAGTTAAGGTTATGTTTGAAGATATTCTTAGCGAGTTGTGGTACTGTTCTGGTGAGTTGTCAGACTAGTACACTGGTTGTCAGGTCGTACTGTGTCAGCGACTTGTCTTCTTGTGCAGGTAGCTAGTTGACTTTTCCTGCAGGTAGCGAGTTGGCAATAGCAAGTTACAGGTTATATGAAGACCATTTTCTAGCGACCTGGGAAAAGAAACTCTGCCTATTTGCTTTCTTGCTAGCGAGTTGTCAAGGCTTCTTCATAGCGAGTTGAGGCTAGCGAGTACTGCTTTTGAAGATTTTTTTGTTAGCGAGTTGAGGAAAGAAACTCTGCCAATTTTCTTTCTTGATAGCAAGTTGTCAAGTCTCTTCACAGCGAGTTACAGGGTTGCAAGTTGTGAACTTTTGGAATTTTAGACTAAATTTTCAACTTGACAAATTTCAACCTATAATCTTAACAAATTTGAACAACAATTCACCAATTCAAACAATCAATCACCACTTTTAACATACAATCACTAATCATTGTAACGATCCAAAGTTTATCATAATACAATTAATCATTATTTCACGGTTTCTTCTTGATTTTGTAAAATCCCGCAAAAGATTCCATTTCTTTTCTCGGTTTAAATCATAGATTTGTAAAATCCTGTGAACGTTAATTGATTTCAATCCACAACACCAATCACTTTACCTACTTAAGATCCTACAAATCATTTTTACTTCATAATTCAACAATCATTCATCATGACTACTCCAATCACAACTTCCACAACCGACAGTCAAATGCATAACAACATCATGGCAGCTAGTTTATGGGATCGTCCACCAATGCTTACACTGGGAAGATATGCTCAGTGGCAATCACGTTTCTTAAGATACATTGATACAAGACCAAATGGTGATGCCTTGAGGAAATGCATTTTGGAAGGTCCATACCAACTTACTACTGTCACAATCCCAGCTGTACCTGCAATAGAGAATTCCCCAAAAGTTTTAGAACGAACAGCAGTTGAGACACTCTTGAATATGTCTCCTGAAAACAAAGAACATTATCAATCAGAAAAAGAAGCAATTCATTTGTTATTGATTGGAATTGGAGATGAAATCTACTCAACTGTTGATGCTTGCAAGACAGCTCATGACATGTGGATAGCTATCGAAAGACTTCAACAGGGTGAATCTCTTAACATTCATGATGTCAAGACTAATTTGTTTTGGGAATTTGGCATATTCACTTCTCATGATGGAGAGTCAATGGAGTCTTACTACTCCAAGTTTTACAAGATGTTAAATGAAATGATAAGAAACAACTTGACAATTGCTACGATGCAAGTCAATGTATAGTTTCTTCAACAACTTCAACCAGAATGGTCAAGATTTGTGACAATTGTTAAACAAAATCATGACCTAGACACAGTGTCATATCACAAGCTCTTTGACATTCTGAAACAGTATCAAAAGGAAGTTAATGAAATCCATGCTGAGAGGATAGCCAAGAATGTTAATCCACTGACACATGTTGCTACTACTCAACCATATCAAGATCCTTATTATCAAACATCAAAGTCTCACAAATCATATGCACCAACATCAAAAACCTTACTTCCAACCAGATCTCATGCAACTACCAGACACATAGGTAAAGAGATAGCCAAATCAATCACACCTCCATCTGAGACAGCTTCTGAAGAAGACAGTGATCCCAAACAAGCTTAGAAAGATAAGGAAATATAGAAAATTTAGCACTCATTGCAAAGTATTTCAAGAAGATCTACAAACCTACTAACAACAACCTCAAACACCAAAAACAAGAATGTGGATACTACTCCAAGATACAAGAATAACAATCAGACTGGACAGTTTGGGAATCAGAGGACAATGATTGTTGCTGGGGCTAGGGAGACTATAGGTGGTTAAGTAGTGCAGCGGTCTAGGATACAGTGTTTCAACTGCAAGGAATTTAGTCATTTTGCTAGGGAATGCAGGAAGCCAAAAAGGGTTAAAGACTCCACGTATCACAAGGAAAAGATGTTGCTATGCAAACAAGCTGAGAAAGGTGTTCCACTACAAGCAGAGCAATCTGATTGGCTAGCAGACACGTATGAAGAGATTGATGAACAAGAATTGGAAGCACATTACAGCTATATGGTAAAGATCCAGAGGTTCCTACTACATACAGACTACCAAAAAATCATGACTGATACTGGAGCCATTAGAACATGTATAATATGATGCTGAATATAATGTGTTTGCCAATGAGAGACAACATTCTGAGCAACCTGAATCCATTAGTAACACATGTGTAGTGGAAAAGGCTAATAGTAATGTCATTCCTGATTCACCGAATATGTGTGATAATGATAATCAGGCTGACCAAAATGCTGAAGCATGTGATGATGAGCGTGTTGCGCTTGCTAATTTAATTGCAAATTTAAAACTTGACATTGATGAAAACAAAAAGATTCAAAAGCAATTAAAGAAAGCAAACGCATCACTGACTCAAGAATTGAAAGAATGCAAATCTATTCTTGCGGAGACTAGTAGAACTCTAGGGGAGTCTAATAGTTCTCTGGATAGTTGCCTAATTGTAGTTCAAAACAAACAGACTGAGCTTGAGACGTACAAGACCTTAAATGACCGTACAGTTGATTATGACAAACTTGAACGAAAGTTAAATGAAAATCTAGGACTATTAGCTCAAAGAGAAATTGACATAAAAGAAGGTTTAAAACTTAAAGCCTATGAAATTTCAGTTGTCAAAGAGAAACACGATGAGTTAGTCAAACAAAGTTTTTTAACAAAGTCACATTATGAAGGTCTTGTCAAAGAGAAAACCAAGGTAATAACGGATTTGAAAATTAAGGAAGAAAAAGACATTGACAAAATGATTTCAATGGAAAAGCAATTAAAGTTTTTGAATGAAATTGTTTATAAAAGGAATCAGTCAATTCAAACCATTCATATGTTAGCTCCCAAAGGCTCAACATTCAATGGTAGACCAACCTTTGCAAATCTAATGTACCTCAAGAAAGCTCAATCTGAAATGCCATGTTTGTATGAGATCCCATATGATACTTCTGATCCTGCAAACAGATCCGTCCCTGATAGGGAAGAGACCTTGTCTCTTGAAAAAGGGAGTATATAAAAATTGAATAAAGACTTAGTGAAACCTTATGATTACATAAAGCAAAATAGTCTTTAATGAGATTTTTAAGTCAGCGTCACAGGAATACATGGATCAGTTGGACACCCATGGCAAATGAAGTCAAAAAGAAGATGTGGAGAAAATCTTTTGTTAAATCTAAACCAAAAATTTTCAAAAACATCGATTTCTTACCTACTTCAAAATCAATTAGTAAAAGTAGACAAGCTTATAATGTAATGACGAATAACATAAATCATTTTAGAGAACTTGTTGATCAAGCTTGGCAAAAACATTCTCATGATTATTTTCGTGCACCAATTGCTCATGATACTGAAAACCCCCATCCTAATTAAAAACATGTTTGATGCCTCTTACCTAAAGACACAAAATGATAGTTTCAAATTTGTTCATGAACTTAAGCAAAAATGCATGTTGATTTAAAGTACGTTGAATCCCTTGAAAAAGAAATAGACAAAATTGACTCCGATAAAGCATAATTTTCAAACATGTATGATCTACTTCTACAGATGTGTTATCACCAAGATGTTATGTGATTCTATTTGCATTCTTTATCTGAAATAGATGCTCACACTGAATTAAAATGCTTATATCTTCATAAAGTGAAAGAATGTGAATGTCTTGCACAAAAGCTTTCTAAACAAACTGAAACTGTTAGTAAAGAAGTTTATAATGAGCTATCACGAAATTTTGCTAAATTAGAAAAATACTCGATTCTCTTGAACTTGCTTTACAAAATGTCAAGAACAAATGAAAAATAACACAGGTTTCAAAGAAAAAGTGTCAAATGTATTTTTAAAAAAGAAACGTCAATCCAATATTTTGAAATACAAGATCTGAAAGCTTAATTGCAGACAGGAACATTTCCATAAGTGAGTTAAAGAAACTCCTTGAGAAATGCAAAGGAAAATCTGTAGAAACTAAGTTTGATAAACCATATGTTGTTCGACAACCAAATGCTCAAAGGATTCCAAAATCATCAGTTTTAGGCAAACCGACTCCTTTTTCAGACTCTCTTGAGAGGAAAAGTTTTTCAAAGACAAAGTCGGTTCCCAAAACTAATGTGCCAGAGGGTTTTACCAAAACCGTTCACTACACAGATTTTGCCTCAAACAACAAGGCAAGCTCAAAGAAACACAAATGTGATCAAGCCATGCATGTATCGAATTGACACTAGAACAACACAAACTAGAGAACCACAGTTGCCTCAAACTTCTAGGAATACTAATCCTCGCGTGTCTACATCTACAGGAGTAATATCCACAATAAAACGGACTGTTAGCATACCATACGCTTAAGATCATTCAAATGAAAGATAAGTCATGCCAAACAAAGTTTAAATGAAGTTTAAGAAGACCGAAGTAGAAGACCACCATAGGATTTCTAGTATTTATAATAAAAAATGTTTGTAACTGCATGCAATGACAGTTTAAAATCCAAAACTTTGAATGTTAATGCTGTTTGTGCTACTTGTGAAAAATGCATGTTTAATTCGAATCATGATGCTTGTATTTCTAAATTTATTCATGACATGAATGCTAGAACTAAGAAGCCTAAAGTAGTGCATATTAGTACTAGAAAACCCAAAAGTCAAGCGAACAAATCTGTTGCAACACCCCCTAAGAAAACAGTTGCATTAGAATCCACTATCCAGAAATCCAAGAGTTACTATAGGATGCTTTATGAGAAAACTAGTAAGGCATGGAAATGGTGGATAGAACAACAATGCCCATCAGGGAATATAAATGGGTTTTCTAAAGAAGAAACAAAAATAAAATGGGTGCCTAAAGTTAGTGATGAGGTGTCATTTTATACACTATTTCGGGGTCATTTAACCCTTTAAATCATGCAAATATGCCCAGATTATGTGCTTAATCATTTATTTTTAAGTTTTTAGCACTTGGATGGTATTTGGAAGATATACACGTGACTTAGGATCATTTGGAGAAGAAACGAACGAGATTACGAACCTACACCAAATCTCTTGGAAGAAAAGCATAGTGCATGGAGACGGCGTCTCAATTTACAAGAGACGGCGTCTGGATTATAAGGCGACGGCATCAGAGAAATCAAGACGACGTCTGAATATGTACGGTTGAAGAAACCCTTGAAGTCTTTGACGGCACGACGGTGTCTGAACATTTGAGACGCCGTCGCGCATGTTTTTACTATATATACGCATTCGTTTTTAGGGTTTTAGTGGGTGTAACTTTTCATAACTTTTGGGAGATGAACCCTAGTCATTGTAGCAGCTTTTAAGGTCGTTCTTAGGGCCTCAAAACCCTATTATAACTACCTTTGATCTATGTTTTAATCAAGTAAGAGTGTTTATCATTAATCATTCAATATGTCTATGTGTTGCATGATTGATCTATATTCTTGCTCTCTTTATAACATGCTAGGCTAAACCATCCTTTGTATTTACTTATGATTGCATGAAATTTTTTTTTTTCTTAGGCTGTAGATCCTTATTTAATGTTGCTTCTTGTGATGATGTGCGCGTTAGGATTAGAAATACTAGCCATAAATATTAAATTGTCCATAGACGTCCTAGGGAAACGCTAGTGTGTAAGAAAGGATACCAGTGGTAACTAGTCTCAACTACCTTACCCCTAATTCTGGTTGATCCCTCTATGTATATTTCACATGCATTTAATATGTTCATAGGGGCCTTGTAATAGTCTTCATACTACCTTACTTGTGCGTTGCTCTAAGAGCGTATTACGTAGACGGCGTTTTCGTGTAATTCGTTCATGACTTAGGATATACCTACACAGACCATCATAAGTGTGACAAGGCAACAGATCTAAGAGAAGCAATCCGAGAAGTAGTGCATGATTAGGTAAATACATTTGTTTATCATAAAGTTATCACTAGTAGTTTAGATTATATTTAGTTAATTAGCTAAAACAAACCAACCAACCTCTCAAACCAATTATTTTACCTGCTTTCTATAAAACAAAAATACAAAAAGAATCTTCCCTCAACCTCGTAGAATTATGTTAGACCGTGTTCGAGCCTTCCCAACCTATTTCCCTAGAGAACGATAACAAACCCCCGAGTCTTACCTATACTACTACTACAACGATTAGGTACTCTGCCTAGGGGCTTGTAAAATTCTTTGCGAGTTCGCAAGACCCACATCAGTTAGGAAAGAAGATGTGCACACAAGCATTAGTCCAACAATAGATAATGCATCTAGGATAACTAATGTCTTGAAAATCACAAATACTTTAGGATCCAATTTGTCAAGTGTTCCATCGTCTTCTAATTCTGTTACAGATTATTCAACTCATACTATTCATTGTTGACTCTGGATGCACAAAGCATATGACGGGCAATCTAAAGCTATAGTGCAATTTTGTTGAAAAATATTTGGGTACCGTTCATTTTGGCAATGATCAATTTGCTCTAATTCTTGGTTATGGAGATTTGGTTCAAGGAAATATCACGATCAACAGGGTTTATTACGTCGAAGGCCTCAATCACAATCTCTTATCGGTTGGTCAATTTTGTGATGCGGATTTAGAGGTTGTTTTCCTCCGGAAGATGTCTAACGTTGTTTTGTTAGAGATCGTTCAGGGACAACAATATTTACTCACATGGTAATCGAGAAAACTGATCTCTATACAATATCTTTTCAAGAAACCACTTCATCAACTTCAATTTGTTTCATGGCTAAAGCCTCACCAACTCAAGCATGGTTATGACATCGAAGACTTTCTCATCTTAACTTCGACTAAATCAACCTGCTTTCAAAGAAGTATATCGTGATTGGTTTACGAAAACTAAAATATGTCAAGGATCAACTATGTTCTTCTTATGAACGGAGTAAAGCAAAAAGGAGCTCATTCAAGATAAAGGATGTTCCAAGTTCTAAAGGACGGCTAAATTTGCTTCATATGGACTTATGTGGTCCTATGTGGGTTGAAATCATCAATGGGAAGAATATATTATGGTAATTGTTGACGACTACTCCAGATATACTTGGACTCTATTTCTAAGATCCAAGGATGAAACACCAAAAGTTCTAAAAGATTTTCTCAAGATGATTCAACGAAATCTTCAAGCCCAAGCGATTACGGTTCGCACTGATCGAGGCACAAAGTTCTTAAACAAGGCACTCCATGCATATTTCAAAGAAGAAGGAATTGAGAATCAAACATCTATTCCTCGAACACCTGAACAGAACGGCATTGTCGAAAGACAAAACCGTACTCTGGTTGAGGCTGCTCGAACGATGCTTTCAGCTTCTAAACTTCCTTTATTCTTTTGGGTTGAAGCAATTGCAACCGCATGCTATACTTAAAACAGATCTATAATCATCCTAACACATGAGAAGACTGCATATCACATCATCAATGACAGGAAACATTCAATTAGACACCTTCACATCTTTGGTTGCACCTGTTACTTAACCAGAGATGGTGAAAATCTTGACAAGATGAAAGAAAAAAGGGATCCATGCATTCTGGTGGGATACTCCACTCAGTCTAAGGGATATCGAGTTTACAACAAGAGAACCCGATTGATAGTTGAATCTATACATCTTAGATTTGATGAGATCAAAGAGATGTATGAGACGCCTGTTGCTAATAACACTTCAGGCCTCATTCCCCAACGAAAAAAGGCGTCAGATTATGACAAGTCTGGCCCTGTGCCCCAATTACAAAATGTTTTTCCTTCAACAGATACAACAGCTCCGTCACAACAAGAGTTGGATCTTCTTTTTGGTCCTCTGTACGATGATTTTTTCACCGCATGTACTTCAAGTGTCAATAAGTCTTCTTCTCCTACCGACAATTCTAAACAACAAGACACACCACCTATAACGAATATTCAATCTTCAACAGAACCAACAACTCTAACTACAAATGTTAATGCTATGGAAAACAACGATAATCAAACAGAAGATACACAGTTCCAACAAGATGAATTTATCAATCCTTTCTGTACACCGGTACAAGAAATTGCTTAGTCTTCCTCACGCAATATTGATAATTCAAATATGCACACCTTCTATCAACCATACGATTCCGAATACCGATGGACCAAAGATCACCCGCTAGAACAAGTTTGTGGAAATCCATCCAAGCTAGTACAAACAATACGACAACTTGCAACAAATCCTGAAATGTCTATGTTTGCGCTCACCGTGAGTACAGCTGAACCGAAAAACATTAAGGAGGCAATGACTGATTTTGCATGGATAGAGGCAATGCAGGAAGAGCTTCATCAGTTTGACAGACTACAAGTGACATAGGCTGTTCTAAGTTCAAAAGGACGCCTAAATTTACTTCATATGGATTTATGTGGTCCAATGCGGAATGCTAGCATAAATGGGATGAAATATATTCTGGTAATTATAGACAACTACTCTAGATATACTTGGACTCTCTTTCTATGATCCAAGGATGAAACACCAGAAGTTTTAAAAGATTTTCTCACGATGATCCAAAGAAATCTTCAAGCCCTAGTAATTTCTCTTCGAACTGACAGAGGCACTGAGATCTTAAACAAGACACTAAATGCATTCTTTAAATAGGAAGGAATTGAGCAACAAAATTCTACTCCTCGAACACCTAAACAGAACGGCATTGTTGAAAGATGAAACCGTACTCTTGTTGAGGCTGCTCGAACGATGCTATCAGCTTTTAAACTTCCTTTGTTCTTTTGGGCTGAAGCAATTGCAACCGCATGCTATACTCAAAACAGATCTATCATTATCCAGACACATGAGCAAACGGTATATCACATCATTAATGACAAAAAACCTTCAATTAAACACCTTCACATCTTTGGTTGCACTTGTTACCTAACCAGAGATGGTGAAAATTTAGACAAGATGAAAGAAAAAGGGGATCCGTGCATTTTGGTGGGATACTTCACTCAGTTAAAGGGATACCGTGTCTACAACAAGAGAACAAGATTGATAGTTGAATCCATACATCTTCGATTTGATGAGATCAAAGAGATGTTAGAGACGTCTGTTGCTAATGACACTTCAGGCCTCGTTCCCCAACGACAAAAGGCGTCAGTTTATGACAACTCTGACCCCGACCCACAACTACAAAATGTTTCTCCTTTAGCAGATACAACAGCTCCGTCACAACAAGAGTTGGATCTTCTTTTCGGTCCTTTGTACGATGAATTTTTCAATGCGGGTACTTCACGTGTCAACAAGTCATCTTCTCCCACCGACAATTCTACTCAACAAGACACACTACCTACAACGAATATTCACCCTACATCAGAACCATCAACTCCAACAAATGTTCATGCTGAGGAAAACAACGATAATTAAGCAGACGATACAGAACATGAATTTACCAATCCTTTCTGTACACCGGTACAAGAAGTTGCTGAGTCTTCCTCACGCAATATTGGTAATTCAAATTTGCATACCTTAAATCAACCACAAGATTCCAAATACCGATGGACAAAAGATCACCCACTAACTCAAGTTCGTCAGTACAAACAAGACGACAACTTGCAACAGATCCTGAAATGTGTATGTTCGCACTCACCGTGAGTACAGCTGAACCAAAAAACATTAAGGAAGCAATGGCTAATTCTGCATGGATAAAAGCAATGCAGGAAGAGCTTCATCAGTTTGATAGACTTCAAGTCTGGGAATTAGTTGACAAACCCTTTGGCAAGAACGTAATCAAGCTAAAGTGGTTATGGAAGAACAAAAAGGATGAAGACCAAACTGTAATTCGCAACAAAGCACGACTTGTAGCTAAAGGTTATGCTCAGGAAGAGGGTATTGATTTCGAAGAATCATTTGCTCTAGTTGCTCGCTTGGAAGCTGTTCGGATTTTTGTCGCATATGCTGCACACAAGTCTTTTCCAATTTATCAGATGGACGTGAAAATGACATTTCTTAATGGTCCATTAAAGGAGGAGGTTTATGTTGCACAACCAGACGGGTTCGTTGATCCTGATCATCCAGAAAAGGTTTACCGTCTAAGGAAAGCTCTATATGGATTAAAACAAGCTCCAAGAGCCTGGTATGATGAACTCTCAAATTTCCTAATATCGAAAGGTTTTACTAAAGGTACAATTGACCTGACTCTATTCACGATAAAATATGGGGAGGACATTCTACTTGTGTAAATTTATGTTGATGACATCATTTTTGGGTCCACAAACCCTAAATTTTCTAAACGATTTGAAAAATTAATGCATAGTAGATTTGAGATGTCCTTAATAAGGGAAATGAAATTCTTTTTAGGACTTTAGATCCACCAATCCCCATGAGGTATCTTTATCAATCAGGCCAAGTACGCTTTAGAGATACTTAAAAAACATGGTATGAAAAAAAGGACAAAGCATTGGTACACCAATGGCTACCAAACCTAAATTAGATGCAGACTTGAGTGGAAAACTCATAAACCAAACTGACTACCGTAGTAATATATGTATCTAACATCTGGTAGACCAAATATAGTACAAGCAGTATGTTATTGTGCATGGTATCAAGCAAGACTGACTGAAAAACACCTAAAAGAGGTTAAAAGATCTTTCGATACTTAATTGGCACATTAACATGAGACTCTGGTATCCGAAGGATCCTGGCTTTGAACTAACAGCTTTTTTAGATGTCGACCATGCTGGATGTATTGATACTCGCAACAGCACAATATGGCAGGAAATATCGTTCCTAGGTGTTAAGTTAGTCAACTAGATGGTCAAGAAGCAGAACGGTCACTGCAATGTCATCCGCAGAAGGTTTGATGTAGTCGACGTTATCTGCAAGTTGTGCTCAAGTAATGGGATGAGGAACAAAGCTTAAGGAATTATGGCTTCAACTATAACAAAATTACCGTTATATTGTGATTTCTCAGTCAGCACATATAATCTCATGCAACCCCTGCTGCAGCACTTCCGTACAAGCAATCATATCGATATCTATTTCATCAAGTAACAGGTGAAAACGGGGTAATAATTGAATTGTATTTGCAGGAACTAATACAATTAGCTAATTGTTTACTAAAGCCTTACCCGAAGATAGGTTTCAGTATCTTGTCAGACGAATTGGTATGAGATGTTTGACTCCAGCAGAACTGGAGGTTCTGACAAACGAATCTGCTTGATATTCCATCAAACATCAACATGTACATATTTTAAAACATATAAAAAACAAATACAAAAATATAAAATTTCAAAAAGAAAATACAAAATCAAAAATCAGAAAATGTTTCACAAAAACAATCTTCTCGACATGTCTCTTGGAATCGATAACATTTACGTACCTAGAAATGTTGATTAACATCGACACGGGCGTGTAAATGAAGTTCGAACAGGAGTTTCAAAATGTTTTCAAAACATGTCATTTCTAATTTTCTTTATGACTTGTAATCGCTCTCAGATTGCAACTCGGACCTCAAAGAAAGGAAAGTTTATCTTCAAAGGTAACTTATCCTCACAACGAGAAAAGAAATTTTCTCGGACTTGAGCAGTTTATACAAGACATTCAACGTTTTGAGCTCAAGAAAGACAAGCGCACTGAAACATATAATAACGCTTATCCTTAGCGTTAGAAGAGAAGTCTTCTAACATGATGTTTTTCAAAATGTTGAACATAATTTTTCAAGAATTTCTCAATGACAATTCATAATCTTTCAAAATTGTGTGTTCAACACTCCAACCCTCATAAAGTTTTACAAGACAATTCTTCTACATTTGGTGTCATTTTCAAAAATGAGTCAATGTTTGAGGGGGAGTTTTTTGAAAAACAATGTTTTAATGTTGTTGGATACATCATCACATGACAATTCTTATGTATTCAACACATTATAAAAAGTCTTAATAACAAATCTGTAATAATGATGACTATTCAATAGATTATATGTTATAAGATGATTAAGTGGTTGAGCATAATTTTTCAAGAATTCTTCAATGACAATTCATAATCTTTCAAAATTGTGTGCTCAACAATGCTAACCCTCAATTTTATATTCATTTTACAACTTGGTATCATTTTTTTGGTGTCAAACATATGTAAAATTGAGGGGGAGCAAGAAGAAACAGTTCCACATAGTTCATGCTGAAACATTTTCTCCCCATGGTATTTTCAAGACAAATTTTAATCACACGGTATTTCAAAGACTAAGTGAATTAGTATTTAAAATAAGGGGAGAAATGTAATTAAAATGTGATCTTAAAAATAATAAGTGATCTAAACGACTCAAAATGTGCTTTTCGGAAAAGGTTTTATGGTTACGATCTCATACCCAACAACATCTTAATTCACGACGATTCTGAAGTCATAAGGTGGTTAGGTTAGGTATTAGTCCTATGATCCAACCAGAACCGGAGGGATCTACCCAAGGACACTCCATAGTTAGAAATAGCAGTCCTTAGGTATGATTGGAGATGAATGAGAATAAGGCAAGAATGCCGACTAAGATTGAGCTAACACTGGAACAATCACAACAAGGTGTTAGTAATGACGTCTTGGTAAGCATTGAAGGGGTTGAAGAATGAAAAAGAAACGTATGGATAAAGGGTGAAAATAAAGTAGCCCTCCCTACACCTTAGGCAGAAACGGGGTCAATACATAATCTATTAGTTTACACAAAGATGAATTCTGATATTGAAGACGACATCATGGACCCAGTGATGCAATACACAACCCTTCCCAGCCATTCGAGTTTCTCTCAACAGAAACTTGTCTCACTTGTCACGGAGATACACACGACTTCTATTGACTTTCTCACTCTGAGTTAGTTGATATTGAATAGGTGGCAGTCTGCTCCAGCCTCCGAGTACTAAAACCAAAAAAGCACTAATCGAGTCTAGAGCCAAGAGATCAATAAAATAAATCTCATTAGGACACATTCCATGACAAACACTTGTTGAACACCAATAAGTTCACAAGCTGCTAACAAGAGTCCTACGCATTATCCTTGTGATTTTGCCAGAACATTCGAGTGATACTTAAGTATTCACCGTGAAGATGGAAATCCTGCTTGAGCCAACATCAAACAAGCTCTTGGTAGGTGACTCGTAAGATTCTATATGAATCAAACTTGTGTCAACTGGAAAGAAACGATGGTGCGATTCTATGTGAATCAAACTTGTTCCAGTAAAATGAATTGACGACTCAATCAGAAAGATAGTAACTATCTGATTCACTCATATCGTGTTGTCTGCTTTGAGACGTTCCGGTATTGAGAACAAGCAAGTACGGTGAATCTAATGCATACGCGTTAGATGATCTAACACTTTGAGCTGGAAACCCTATCAAGGAGGTTCTTCTAAATTGAACCTACCTGATCACAGGTATAGTATTTATACTGTAAAACGGTCCTCATGGAACCAGAGGTTAATGCAACCGAATCTCGATGAATGACAAAGCCATATTCGTCCATATCTGCAATTTATCACTAACATTTAAATGCAGGTACAAACGACGGTGTTGTAGCCTCACTCCAGCAGAGTCGGATTCATTACCACATGCTCATACTCAAACTACAAAGACATACTATAAGCATCAAGAATCAAGAATCAAGAAAGCTCAAGTATTAAAGACAAAGACTTCCGCAAACTCTGATAAACAAGATCTTCCTTTAAGATATCAAGTCTATCAAGGGAGATTGTTAGCAAGCTTTCAAGATGATGCAAAGTATGAGCATGTTGGTCAAGACACAAGATCGCAAGATGGCAAAGACGATCAAGACTGAAGGATAAAGATTTAAAGATCTCGGACGTAAAGACGAAGTCAAAAGACAATGACAAAGGCTCAAGACCAAGATCAAAGATTCACAGAAGAAGGAACAAAGCCTACACCATAATAATGGACCAAAGACTCATGAACCAAAGTACAAAAGCAATCTCAACAAGTCAAGGAAGCCAAGATTCAAGATCTTCACTCAGGAATTCCGTAGACCACCATTTGGGTGTTGTTAGCCTCAAGTTTTTTTGAACATAGAAGCTGAATCGTAGGAAGCCTCGCTTCGGTGGAGATTGTTAGCCTTAAAATATTGAGTCGAACAAGGAAGCTCAGCTAATTATTATGGAAGCTCGGTCTTTATTTAATATATGTTTTAATAAGCTAGCTACGGGTATCGGGCTCGTTATTTAAATCTAATATTGTAAGCGTTATGGGCTTAAGCCCACAAGACCCGAGCCCGACCCATGATTAAAATACCAAACGGCCCATACAAAGCCTCAAATGTCCCAGCCCATTACTTGGTATAAATACCCCTCTCCAAGTGTGGAGAGGGTGTTGGTCTCATTTGTTTTCATACACATTTATATGATTCAACCATCTCATTTTTCTCTCTTTATTTCTCTCTCTTGTTTCTCTCTCTAAAATTCTTTCATTATCTTATAATCTTATTTTTCTTGTATCAATGGTGAAGTGAAGGTGATTATTGGTTTCGACACTTATGCGTCACGCCTATAGTAAACTATGTAATTCTATATGAGTCGACATATTTTAATTCTAATAATCTTCCCTTAATATGTGGACATACGGAATTACTTACAATGTTCCTAACAAGTACAAATACAATAAAAATAAAGTCTTTTAAGGCACTTCCAATGCGAGGATGACGTCTTCGTCTTCAAGTCTTCATAACTTGTATCCTAGCTTGAATCATCTTTGTCTTTGCTTGTTCAGGAACCATTGAAGTATGCATGAGTTGGATTAACTTCTCCCCAATTCATGCAGCATGTCTTTAAAAGCTTTCTTTATATACTCCTTTTTGGCGAAGTTTCTAAATCAGCTTCCCCCCAAACCAACATCCCTATCTTGAGCATATTTTGAAACTTTGATGTAGCTTGAATAATCTTCTATATGTCATTAACGTGCACAGTGAAATTTTGTAGAAGTAAAACCACACCAAATACTACTGCTACTTGTCATTAGATCTTGGTGAATATTCGTTCAAGGGTACATGCAAGGAATTAGCAACAATTCTTCTCACGTATGCACATGACTTCACATAAACCATACAAGTGAAGTAGAATACCCTACTTCCCCTGGAAGTTGAACAAAGTACATGTTTCACGAATCATCCAAATCAATAGTTTATATGCCTATAGCCCTTCTTTACTGACTCGAAAAACCACACAATGTACATGATTTTCCCACATGATGGTTGCGAACTCTCGGAAGCATCATTGTCGTGTACGTCCATATACTCGAGAAGTTCTTGTCATGAGCACAAATCTTAAAAAGTTATGAATGCCATTGAAGAACTTTGAAAATTTTGCTTAGACTATGAAGTACCATTGTCTTGGAATAACATAATAAGATCCTGTAAGAATTACTGATTACATCTCAACCTTTAAACTCTCTGGCTAACTTACCAACCTTGTATTCTTTCGGCTAATGTTGTGACCACATGGTGAAGTAAACCCGATATACCAAACTTGAAACTGAAGTAAAATCCCCTAAATTTAACTTAAGCTTGCACTGTTGTTGATTGAAGAATGGTGCAAGATTAAATCTCTAAGTACTCTATACCCATCATCAAAAATATAAGACGTATGACACCTCATGAAATTATCTACATCGTCTTCTACGTGTGACACTGAACACTACAATGTAACTCCTTTAAGTGATAGTTATCTAAGTCATTAACCATCCACCCCGACTGCTGGTAACTAGATAATCCAAGTCTCAATCATAAGTTGTATACATTCAAGCAAGTCATCGAT